>JARYZH020002853.1:0-13332 GCA_030021035.2 Notholithocarpus densiflorus
AGCATTAGGATTCGCTCTCGATACATACCTCAATCACAATAATTAAGCTCAGCCCCAAATCCTGGCATTTAATGCAAAAACACTCTAAAATCCCATCATTACCCAAAGAAGCAAGGCAGCCCCTAAAATGGATTTTCCTACTTCTGATCAAAAAAGCCTGACCTTGATTCAGCACCTCTGAGTAGTCATATGTTTTTGGATTCTTGTCAATAAATGCTTCCCTAAGCTCCATTATAAAAACACAAGCAACTAATCAGAAAGACAACCTAGCTACCCTTCTCTGAGACTTTGGATTCGTTGGCCATTTTTGCTGGTGGTTCAGCTCTCCTTAAGCTCACCAATCATCATCTTCAGCCTACACTCATTTAATCCCAGATATTCTTCTCACCCCTCTACACAACCATAGCTAAAAAATGTCCTCCAACTAGACACAAACAGCCCATTACTCACAAAAAGCTTCAATCTCAATATTAATTTTATCCCACTCATTCAAAACAGCCCACATTCACCTCGTTCATGCCATATAAACACATACCAACCAAAATCTTAGCTTAATACTTGCTGCACTGAGTTGGAGATCTTTCTCTTTCTTCATTCCATCCTATTTTTCCTCTTTTATTTGTAACTATGGAGCCTTTAATCCTTGTTTAGTATTATTATGATGAAGGCCATAATGTTTTGGAAACTATCTCTTCCCATGGAACCTTTAATTTTTACTTTAATTTTACGGTTGAAGGATATAATGTATGTAACAATTGAACTTTTCCCTCACATTGATGTAATGATGGCTGAAAGTACAATGAACTCCCCTGACCGAGACATGCAAGGACCCCCAGGAGTTAACACATTCCTAAACTTATTTAATCATTGACCATTGAACTGTTTAAATCTGTTTTTCTGGACTAAGTGTAATTTTACCCTTACCGCTGGAGGACTGATTTGAACTATGATGCTGTAAAAGGACCAATAATATAACAAACTAACAACACTAACGTGTTTATTATGCTTTATTGCTGTCTTCTTGTTAGGGTGTAGCCTCTATCTCTTGCTTGGGCGGACTTACACCACACCGATAGCCTTTGGGCTTTATTTCAAGGGCCCATCGTCGAGTTTCAGCTTGGCTACCTTATATTTTATTTGGGAACATCAAAATTTTCCCCTCAACATTTTGGCAACTCCGCTGGGGAGCCAACCATAGTAAAAGTCTATCGTGCCCTCGAGGTTGCATAGTAGCCAACAAGAAGCAAGTCAACATGATGTTAGCCCAGCGGTACAAAGTTAACACTCTACAGCTGCACTCAATGCCAAATTTTAGAAGAGCAGCCTCTACTGCCTTGCTATAGCCTCTACAAAGCTAACATTATGTATATATATAAGTATACATATATATATATATATATATACACACGTATGTATATAAAAAAAAAAAAAAGGGAACACAGTAGCTACAGCTAAAGGGTGTCCTTTGCCATGAAAAGTACAATATTTACACGCAAATGGCTAAAAGAAAAGGGTAATGACGCATATACGCATGTTAGTATACATATACATAGATGAACGAACACTATTTTATCACAAAACATTTTTTTCCCCTCCCTTTTGGCTCAAAAAGTCATTCTTGCAAAGAAAATGGGCACTATAGCTACGGCTGGAGGTGTTTCCTGCTATGTACAATGCAATATCCCCACATGAACAGTGAGAAAAGACATGTGCACACATGAAAAAGTGGCAATCGACAACCCCCCTTTATGTAGAAAATTATTTTATGCAGAAAATTATTTTATGCAAAAAACTCTTTTATGCAGAAAATTCGTTTATGCAGAAAATTCTTTTATGCAGAAAATTTGTTTATGCAGAAAATTCTTTTATGCAGAAAAATTCCTTTTATGCAGAAAAATTTCTTTATGCAGAAAATTTTCTTTTATGCAGAAAATTCTTTTATGCAGAAAAATTTCTTTATGCAGAAAATCCTTTTATGCAGAAAATTCTTCTATGCAGAAAATTCTTTTATACAGAAAATTCTTTTATGCAGAAAATTCTTTTATGCAGAAAATTCTTTTATGCAGAAAACTCTTTTATGTAGAAAATTTCTTTTATGCAGAAAAATAGCTTTTATGCAGAAAAATTTCTTTTAGGCATAAACCCTTTTACAAAACAATGTCCATGGTTGATTAGTTTTTCCTTCACATATGATATTGGTACCTACGATTGAATGACCTTTTGCACAAGTAGTAACAACACTTATAATTGAACAAATCATGACTAAATAAGTTTTCTATAGCTGAATGGTTTCGCATACATGAATAGTAACAGCACCTAGAAGAGCTTTATTCCTCCTATTACAAAAAAAAAAAGAAAAAAAAAAAAAAAAAAAAGAAAAAAAGAAAAAGAAAAAAGAGATAAGTCTTTATAACTAGAGAGTCTCAAAATATGTAGTAACACATTAGATACATATTACATCTCAATAGAGTTGCCCACTTGAAAAATAAACTAAAGCATGAGTAGCCTAATCCAATAAACCGCTAAAGGTTTCCACAGAGGTGGAGCCACCGCTGGTGGGTAAGGATAGCATGACGGAATTCTTTTGACTTGTCAAAAGGGATAGTTCCACTGACTTTGCTACAATTTCTTTCTCTGAATCTGCAATCTTCACCGCAAGCTCAACCAACTTCATCTCACCATCACGAATGATGCATGAGGCAGCAGTACTTAACATTGAAATTTTCACTTAAAAGTACAACATGCTGCTCAATTTAGATCCTGATTGGTGATACATGCTGACTCGCCAACGCTGTACTCACGTCATCATGTTGTTGGACTGCCATAAGTTCACTAACATACGGCTGGAGTCTCGAACTTTCAAGATAAGTCATTACATCGCTATCTTTATATTTATATTGAGTATATGTTACTCTACTATGCTCATATCACTCAGTACAAATTACTTTAATATTATGTCATATTCATCATTCAATTAAAACTATCATGTTAAATATATATTACTTTATCTTTACCATTATTGCAACCATTGATCGAAAATTATTATGTGAAACATATTGTTTGTTTCAACCATCGTTATGCTTCTTCTACTTTGGAATTTGCCTATTTTGTAAGCATGAAACCCCTTATCATAACTCCTTGCAACTAAAATCATCAATATTATCCTAATCGCTAAAGGAAATCCTTCTTGTACCAACCGTTGAACCAAGTAGATTGGCGGTCATCCCTTAAAGAAGCTTTGTCGCCATTGAAGCCATGGCAGCCCCACACATACTTCACATCACATAGTGATTACATTGACATCTTTGCTTAGGAGTACAACATGATGCTCAGTTTAGATCCTGACCTGGTGATACATGTCAAGCCATAGAGAGATTTATCATGACATATGAACTTTCCACTGCTGTACTCATGTCATTACACTGCTGGACTACCATAAGTTCACTAATATACGGCTGGAGCCATAAACTTTCAAGATAAGTCACCACGTCACTATCTTTAAATCTATATCGAATATATGTTTCTCTACCAGCACTATACCACTTAATACAAATTACTTTAATATTATATCATATGCATCATTCAATCAAATCTATCACGTTAAATATATGTTACTTTATCTCAAACATTATTGTGATCATTATACAAAATATATTATTTATTTCAATAATCATCATGATTTCTAAATATTGGGCTTTGTCTATTTTGTAGGCATAAAACCCATAAGAATTTTTCATCCCAATATAGAAGCCCGAATCATCCAAGAAATTCAATAACTCCTTGCTGCTGGAATCACCAATCTTGTTCCAATCAATAAAAGAAAGTTTTTCTTAATCATCCACTGAGCCAAGCAGATTGGAGGTCATCAAAGAAGCTTTATTATCACCATCAAAGCCGTGCCATGGCGGAAGGCAAAAATCTCATGGAACCTATCAATGGCAAATGGCTGGAGCTATGTCATACTTAACTCAATAATCATATTTTCTGCAAAATGCTTTGGAAATAGAGAGTAAGCGTTATCCTTACTCTAAAACATGAATATCTTACAATTATTTCAAAACTATAAATATTTTAAGATACATTTTTACATAGATATTTGTATTTCAAACTTACTTGCAAGGACAAACCTTTTGCAACTTGACATTTTCAAAATAAATTGTTCAACTTCCATAACTGTATTTTGGCTCAATCATATCAATCTTTCAATGATCAAAAAACTTTTCATATTTCAAACCTTTACATATTCAAAATTGAAGACAGCCTTTATGGTTGGGACTCTTCAAAATAAAATGGTCATGCATTTAGCAAGTGATTTCACAAATAGATATTACCTTTATGACCATGCTTTAATTTTTTGAGCCTAAGAATTGTAATCTTTTGACAATCAAAATATCTTGGCAAAAGAAATTTATGATCAAAGAAAATATAGCCTATGGGACACGTAGGATGCTGGTGGAAGAGTTCTTCCATTGCTACCATCCGTCTAAAATCACACAGTCAAGAGGCATGTACAGTTTCGTGCCGAGGAGCTCATTGCTTAGGCTAGTGTGCGACACCCCCGGCTCCAACAGGAACTGGAAGAGTCGCTATTTCTTTATCCAATGTGACGAATGGATGTGTCACCCTGGTGACCAAGAATACATGCCCGTGGACAAAACCTAGGGCATTATGCCCCTGTCCGGTATGCATCCATCTTAATGTGGTTTGTACTTAAATTTTTTTTTTTTTTTGATATTCTAATTGTCTCCTATTGCAGCTCGAAACCGTCTAGAAGTCACACTTGAGGAGTGGAGTTTCTTGGAGAAGATTTTCACAACCACGAAGCTATCCAAGAGGTCGTGGACCAAGCTTCTTACCTTGGACACCCTCCATTGGTATTATGACAGTCCTGAACCAACTACAGTTGCTCGTCGTTACGATACACAAATTCACCAACGTAAGTCCGTTGTCCAACCCCTTGATTTCTTTCTTGCTTTACAAGTTATCTAACTCCTTTTATCCGTCCACCTTTGTGCAGAAATGGAAGAAAGCAGGAGAAGGGCTTATATCCAGCACCAAGCTGCCAAGAAAAAGCAGGAGGGGAGCTTACCTCCTAAGGTGATGGGCCAGGCCAATCTGTCCGCCAAAAGGAAGCCGTCTGAGAAGGTGGACCGTCCACTTAAAAAGCCCAAAGTGGTTGTGGAGCCAACCGATGGTGAGACTACTGCCACCGGCAAGCTGCCCCCTAAGCCTGGACTGGGGAAAGGGAAGGGACTAATGACGGGTGCTGACCCCGTTACCGAGAAGCGCCCCGTCCTCCTCTGTGAGGACTCAGGGTATGCGCTCAAGCAGTTGTCATCCATCATCCAGGACGATGACTATGAAGACTTGGGCAATCATGCCACTGAGGCCATGGGGGAGACGGGCCTATTCAGTTTGGTTCAAGTATGTTTTTCCGTCCTCTTTCCTCTGTTCCTTCCCATTGTTGTCTTGTTCTAACATTAGTCTTTGACTCTTGCAGGGGGTCGTCATGATGAAAGGTCTCATGGACTGATGTACGTCCCACGAGACGGTAATCACCCGTCTGAGGGAGAAGGTGGAGGCGAAGGACTCAGAGCTGAGGGAGCTGACGGCCTGGAAGGACGTCCAAATTACCAAGCTTGATTATACAAAGCAGCTCTTGAAGGAGTCGGAGGCGCAAGTTGAGGCGCTGAAGAAGATTCTTAAGGATAAGGAGGCGGAGATCTTGGAGGCAAAGCGTCACCTCCGTTAAGCCAAGGAGGATGCGGTGCGAGAGTACCGTGACTCCGACGCCCTATTGAAGGAGCTTGGTGGCTCCTTTGCTGACGGTTTTAACGACTGCTTCCGTCAAGTCAAAGCCTCCTTCCCTGACCTAGATCTTTCTCACGTTTCCATTGACGCCCAAGCTCAGACTCTTGCCCAACCCGTCTACTCCGAAGGAACTGACGAGCTCTTCGCTAATGAGACCAACCCCAACCCTCAAGGTGACGGTGATGGTGTTTATGTTAACTAAGAAAAATTCGAAGATGATGCCCGTCAGCTTGAAGGTGATCAGACCATGAAGGAGAAGGCCGAAGATACCCCTATCGTCCAGTCATAGATTTTTCTTTTTTACTTGTAAATTTCTAGCTTTTAACTTTTTTGAGAAAATTGTAATTATTTTCTTCCGTCGATCCAAGATGTAAACATTTGCCTTTTCGTGGGCTTTTATTAATTATCTCTATTTATCCGTCACTTATGCTTCATTCATATGTTGCTTTCTGTTTCCAAATTTTTGCTCACTGGACTATTTATTCGAGAATTTAATATACCCGTCCATCTGTTTACTTGTGGACTTTACAATATTTATGCTATCCTCAGGGGTCGGCCCGTCCTATCATGACTTTGATAATCCTTTTGGACGAACCTGTCCATTTATAATTTTGACTCATCCATTGAGATGAACCCGTCCATTTAAAGTGAACCCTGTCCATTTATGGATTTTATATTATCCCCTCATGATGAACCCGTCCACTTATGGACTTTTAGTTCATTCTTTGGCGAACCCGTCCACTTTTGTATTAATATTTAGCTCACCCTTTAGGGAATCCGTCCACTTAGGGACTTGATATAATCTTGATCATCCCTTAAGATGGACCCGTCCACTTATGGACTAATTTCAGCTCACTCTCTAGTGAACCTGTCCACTTGTGGACTAATTTTTAGTTCACTCTTTAGTGAACCCGTCCACTTATGGACTAGATATAATCTTGATCACCCCTTAGGATGAACCTGTCCACTTATGGACTAATTTCGTCTCTCTTTGGTGAACCTGTCCACTTGTGGACTAATTTTTAGTTCACTCTTTGGTGAACCCGTCCACTATTTTGGACTTTTAATGGAGATAAGTCATCCTTATAGGATGAATCTCGTCCACCTTGTGGACTTGATAAATACAAATCCCGTTAGGATGAACCCATCCACTATTCTAGACTTTTAATGGAGATAAGTCATCCTTATAGGATGAATCCAGTCCACTTTGTGGACTTAGTAAAAACAAATCATCCCTTTAGGATGAACCCATCCACTAGCTATGAACCCGTCCATTATATGGACTAGGTAAACTTGAGCCATCCCCTTGGGATGGACCTGTCCTCTTTATGGACTCCATAATCTTAGATCACCACTTAGGATGAATATAAGGATAACATTCTGTTGATATCTCATTTTGCAACCCACATTTAACCTCACCTAGAGGGTAAAAGGGTAATTTTGCCTTAGAAATATGCATCTTAATTCTGGTCATTAGATCTTTAATCTCATTTCACCAAAATGATCTTGATGTTGTAACGATCAAATCGACTGGTCATAAGCCCTAATCAGACCGCCAAATTGAAAGTTATCATCAAATCAAGTTTTAATGACTGAGATGCACTATCCCAAATTGAGTCCAACTATATGTGATTATGAATAATTGATTTTAATTGGTTATAAGTATAATCAATTTGAGATCAATGATGTGTTATAATTTGATTGGTTAGGACTACATTTTATTGTAGGGTTGCACACACCTAATTAATTAGATAGTTAAACATTAATCATTCAATGAGTAATTTGTGCAATTATCTTTTAATTAGGGTAAATCTGAAACCAATTAAGTCTAAAATGGGAGTGATTGGAGCTATTTAATGTTAATTGGGAGCTAATTTGGGACCTATTAATGTTAATTGTGCTGAAATAATTTTCTAACAAATGACCTCTGCTCACCATTTCATCGATATCTCTCAGAATATTTTGAATCTGTGAATGAGGTTAATTTTCCCAGAAACTAGACATTCGGGGCCATTTGAGCACAAGAACGAGATAGTTCCAATAAGAATTGAGTCAGATATGATTTTTCGAAATTGGCTCTACATGCTGTTACAGCAGCTACAGGAAAACCGAATTTTGGCTTGCTCCTCACTCTCACCAATCTCCACATTTAATGCACCAGATTTCCCCAAATGCTAAAATGAGGTCTAGGTTCATGATTCTTTGTCAACTCTCATTAAATGGCCTTCCATTCATATTTCCTCCACCACTACTATATAAACCCCCCATCTCCTTCATTCCAAAGCACACAAAAAAACCCCTCTTCTCCTCTCTTGAGTTCTAGGAAGTTGAGTAGTCTTGTCATATCTTGGTCTTCTTGAGACTCAAGGTATTGAGTGAGACTCACTCTTCCTCTCCTAACTTTTCTTTTCCTCCACCCTTAGGATCTCCCTCAAGAGTCTCTTCCTCCACCATATGGATCTTGCGTGAAGATATAATCCATTTTCCTAACTTATTTTTTGGTGTTGCCATGATGAGAATTTAGGATTAAAGCATGATAGTAACTATTTAAATTCTCTTGAATATGTTCGAATGTTCTTAAATGTTCTTATGTGTTCTTAATATGTTCTTGGTTGTTCATCACATGTTCATGCATAACACTAGTTTTGATCTTAAATCCACATCAAAAACATGAAAAAGATATTTGTTTAATAATTCTTTCAAATCCTTGAATCTAGGATATCACCATCCACACACATTCACTAGAATTTATTTTTCAATCCAAATGAAATGCTTAATAAATAGAATTAGGGTTTATTACATGCATACACAACGAATTCAACATGCAAATTGATGGATAACATATTGGATGATGTGATATGAAAGTTGGCCACCATAGTCTAAAAGACCGGTTTCACCGGGCAAGGTGGGTGCTTAACACCTTCCCACCTTGTAACATAGCCTCCGAATTTAGATCAAGGGTTGATAGACCAATGTTTATCCTTGTAATTTTCAATTTCTAGATTGTAACTAGGAAACAAAGCTATGTACTTTATCTTAGATTGTATCTAGGACCAAAGCCATGTAATTTTCCTATGATCAATGTAAATTCAATTGAAAATTAATAAAATGAAGAATTTTTCAATTTGGTTTTCTTATTTATCCCAATAATTAAATAAGTGCGACTCCATTGTAAAACCCTTAATCCAAAAGGGAAAATATAACTAGTTGAACCTCCATTTTGAGAGGCAATAACACGACTCCACCCATTCACGTGGGTTTGGCCCAACATCATAAAAACGGGCTGGGGGCGCGGTCTCTCACACATCCCTTAATGATAATGTAGAAATGCAGATAACATACACATGGAATTTCTGAATAACTCCTCTTATTGTGAAAAAGTCACGGATAAAAATTGTCTTTTGAAAAACGAAAAAACTGCCCTTCGGGCTTAAAAGAAACTATAGATAATAAAAATTAAATTGAAAGGAAATAAACTGGAAATTAAGAGTGTCGTCACCCTTGCCACTGTCTACTAGTAGTACTTCTTTAGGTGCTCTGCAATCCATGGGTGATGCAACTTTTGCTTGTCCAGTGTCTCCAGGTGGTAGGTTCCCTTTCTATGCCATGATGCAACCCTGTATAGTCCTTCCCAGTTAGGTCCTACCTTCCCCTGGGAGGTGTCTTTTGTGGCGCCCACTCCTTTCTTAAGACAAGATCTCCAACCTGGAAGTCCCTATGTCTGACCTTGGAGTTATAGTGCTTGGCCATGAGGTCTTGGTATCATGCTAACCTTTGCTCAACTGTTGCTCTGACCTCATCCACCAAATCAAGCTACAAGCGTAGTGCTACATCATTTCTTCCCTCGTCATGGTTTCCTACTCAGTAGCTAGTGAGCCCTACTTCAGCTGAAATGACCACGTCGCTTCCATATGCTAGTCGAAACGATGTTTTTCCTGTAGGTGTCCTTACCGTCATCTTATACGCCCATAAGACGCTTGGCAGTTCCTCCGACCATATACCCTTTGCCCCTTCGAGCCGGGTCTTGATGATCTTGAACAAAGACTGGTTTGTGATCTCAACTTGTCCATTGGCTGAGGGTGGGCGGGAGATGAGTAGTGATTCTTGATCCTCAGTTGTGAGCAAAAGTCTCTGAATGTGTAGTTGTCGAACTGCTTCCCGTTGTTTGAGACCAGCACTCTAGGTATACTGTACCTGTAAACGATGTTCCTCCATACAAAGCTTCGCACATTTTTCTCCATGATGGTGGCTAGTGCTTCTGCTTCCACCCACTTGGTGAAGTAGTCTATACCGACCACCAGGAATTTTAGCTGTCGAATTGCTGTTGGGAATGGACCCATGATGTCCCCCTATTGCGTGAAAGGCCATGGGGCCGTCATCGAAGTGAGTTCTTCTGATGGTTGTCAGATGAGGTCAGCAAACCTCTGGCCCTTGTCACACGCTTTAACATAAGCAATGACATCCTTCTGCATGGTAGGCCAATAGTATCCCACCCGGATAAGTTTGTGCACTAATGATCGTGACCTAGAATGGTTCCCACAGACTCCTTCATGGACTTCTCGCATTACATAGTCTGCCTCCTCTGAGATGAGACACCTCAAATACGGTCGAGAGAAGCCCCTTTTGTATAAAATTCCTTTAATTAGAATGAAACATGCTGCTTGAACCTTCAACTTCCTTGCAGCTTCCTTACCGTCAGGCAACACGCCATCCTTCAGGTAAGAGATTATTGGTGTTATCCAGTAGCTCTCGGGACCTATTTCCTACACACTGATGCCATCTATTAATGGTGAGATTTGAACAAAAGATAGTACCTGACTAGGGATGAGCATGTGTTCTGCTGAGGCGGCTTTAGCAAGACGGTCACCGTGCTCGTTCTCCTCCCTTGGTATCTGAACAAACTTCACTTGGAGGTCGTTAACTCGATCCTTTACTTGCTCAAGGTACTTCTTCATCCGTTCGCTCTTGCATTCATAGTCGCCGTTAACCTATCTAATTACTACTTGGGAATCGCAGTATGCAACCATACTTTCAGCTCCTGCCGCCTTGGCGAGATCCAACCCTGCTATAAAAGCTTTGTACTCTACCTCGTTATTGGTCGTAGGGAAGTCAAGACGAATCATGCATTCGACCTTATCCCATTCCAGATTGTAGAGTACCACACCGGCTTCGCCTGCTTGCCTGTTGGAAGATCCGTCCGTGTGGATGCTCCATTGCGGGCTCTTTTCTGCCCCCTGGTCTTCCGCGAGAGTGAATTCTGTGATGAAGTCAGCAAAGATTTGTCCCTTTTATAGTCGTACATGGTCGGTATTGTATGTCGAATTTGCTCAACTCAATTGCCCATAGTGCCATCCGTCTAATGGCTTCAGGACTGCTTATTGCTTTTCGAAGGGGCTTATCTGTTAGGACGATCACAGTATATGCCTGAAAGTATGGCTTAAGTTTACGAGCGGCAGTCACTAATGCGAAGGCGAGCTTCTCCATCGGTGGGTACCTTTCTTCGGTGCCTCGAAGCGCCCTGCTAATGTAGTACACAGACTTCTGTACCCTGTCTTCTTCCCTAACTAAGGCTGCACTAACAGCTGCAACGGCCAGATAAAGGAATAATTCCTCCCTGGGTTTGGAAGGACTCAGCGACGGAGGGGAGGAAAGGTATGCTTTCAGGTCTTTGAACGCTTGCTGACACTCAACCGTCCATTCAAACGATTTCTTCAACGTACGGAAGAATGGTAGGCACTTATCGGTTGCTCTTGAGACGAACCTGTTCAGTGCAGCAACCTTGCCATTCAGGCTCTGTACTTCCTTGATGCTTGTTGGCAGCGTCATCTCCCTTATTACCCGTATCTTGTCTGGGTTGACCTCGATGCCTCTTTGGAACACCATGAACCCCAGGAATTTCCCTGCCGTTACCCCGAACATACACTTGCTTGGATTCAGCTTCATGTTATAAGCCCGAAAGGTGTCGAAGGTCTCTTGGAGGTCGCTCAAATGATCGTCCTCCTGCAGGCTCTTTACCAACTTGTCATCCACGTAAACTTGCACATTCCTCCCAATCTGATGTGCGAACATTTTGTTCATCAGTCTTTGATATGTGGCACCCGCGTTCTTGAGCCTTAATGGCATCACATTATAGCAGAAGAGACCTTGGTTGGTAACAAATGAAGTCTTCTCTTGGTCAGCCTTGTCCAGCTTGATCTGGTTGTACCTAGAGAATGCGTCCATGAAGCTCAGCAACTGGTGTCTTGCAGTCGAATCCACCAAAACATCAATCCGCAGTAGTGGGTAGCTATCCTTGGGGCATGCCCTGTTCAGGTCCGTGAAGTCTACGCATATCCTCCACTTTCCGTTGGCCTTTTTAACCATCACTATGTTGGCCAACCAGTCAAGGTAGTATACTTCTCGAATGAAGTCTGCTTCCTGTAACTTACGAACTTCTTCGGCTATGGCCTTGTCCCGTTCCTGTGCGAACACCCGCTTCTTCTGACAGACTGGAAAGAAGTAAGGCGATACATTTAACTTGTGGACTATAATCGAAGGATCAATTCCGGGCATGTCCTCATGGCTCTAGGCGAATACGTCCTGATTCTCCCTCAAAAACGTTGTGAGCGCCTGACGGATCGGCGGGCTAACCAGAGTTCTGACCCTGGTCGTTCGTTCGGGCCTGGCATCGTCCAAGATTACCTCTTTCAATCCCTTTATTGGTTCTGCCACCGTCTGCTGTTCCTCTATATACATAGTCTGCAAATGGTCGTCCATCTCTAACATGGCAATGTAGCACTCACGCGCTGCCATTTGATCTCCCTGTACTTCTCCTACTCCGTACTCGGTTGTGAATTTTATCATCAGGTGGTAAGTTGAGGTTACGGCCTTCCATGAATTAAGGGTAGGACGACCCAATATGGCATTGTAAGCGGATGAACTGTCGACAACCAAGAACGTGACATCCCTGGTGATCTGCTGCGAGTAATCTCCAACTGTTACTGAAAAAGTGACTGCTCTTAGTGGGTGTACCCTTGTTCCTCCGAATCCGACAAGCGGCGCGTTAACTAGAATCAGTCGTTCCCTATCAATCCTCATCTACTGGAACGCTAGGTAGTAGAGGATGTCAGCAGAGCTCCCATTATCCACCAGGACTCAGTGGGTGTTGTAGTCCCCGACCCGGATGCTAACCACAGGAGCATCGTCGTGAGGGTGGTGGAGGCGCCTGGCATCTTCACCTGTAAACCTAATGACAGGGTTGTCGATCCGTGCCATCTTTGGGATGAATCCCATCAACTAGACATTCTAGACCATCCGTAGGTAAGTTTTGCGTGCCTTCTTGGATGAGCCAGATGACATGGTTCCTCCTACGATCATCCTCATGTCTCCTAGTGAGGGTCTGGGATGCTCGTTTTCTCTCCATGCAGGTGTTTCTTGGGGCTGGTCCGTCCTTTCCTTACCGATGAACCATTGCAACTTCCTTTGCCTAATAAGAGCTTTTATCTACTGCTTTAAGTCATAGCAGTCAGATGTGTCATGACC
>JARYZH020002854.1:0-13322 GCA_030021035.2 Notholithocarpus densiflorus
TTTATCTAAAAACTAGTTTCAAGTTCAATTTTTTTGAAAATTGTTTTTATATTGTTTTGAAAACAAAAACAAAAATCCTCCTACCAAATAGGCCCTAGAGCTCTCGAAAGACTAACGTCCATTATAATTTTCTCAGTGATATTATTTTGCAAAGCATTCAGTCATTTAGAGACTTACAGACGACTGAAAAAAAAAAAAAAAGAACTAAGCAACCCAAGCAATACTTAAGGATAAGCACTATGCTTATCAACTCTTATTCAAAGACTTCCTAATTGATAAGGATAAGCACTGTGCTCATCCAAAGACTCAAAACAAATATGAAAACTTTTCACATTGAACTTCGAGACAAGGCCTTGAAATTATAAATCACATTCATTTTGGTGCCTCTTTTGAAGTGTAAACTTCATGAAGAGCTTGGTATTTGGTGATCAGTTTGTCTCGAGGGGGCCAGCTTTCTTTTAATATTGGAGCATCTGCGAAATTCTGGATCCATTCTAATAACAAGGGAAATTTTTCATGATCTATCAAGGTAACACCACATACCTCCTCCAATACACTTAGCAAATTAGCAAGCCAACCAAAAGCAAGGTCTACAAGTCCAATTGTCTCTCCATTGAAGAATTTTTTTCCAGTAAGCTGTCTTTCTACAAATCCCAAGTTCTCCTGGGCTGTAACGATAGCTTCCTCTTGATCCTTCCCTTGCTTGACAAAAACATTCCATATTGATGGCAAAACCTACATT
Organism: Notholithocarpus densiflorus; assembly: GCA_030021035.2. Classification (NCBI taxonomy): domain Eukaryota; kingdom Viridiplantae; phylum Streptophyta; class Magnoliopsida; order Fagales; family Fagaceae; genus Notholithocarpus; species Notholithocarpus densiflorus. Next base: position 743 of record JARYZH020002854.1, read on the forward strand.
GGTACTCAATAAAATATAGTCATACTAACAAGTATTTAGGATGGAACAGTAGTTTTGCATGAACTTAACATAAAAATTAGTTCCAAAATTTTAGCAAAACAACTATATCAGATTTATGGGTGATGAATTTTTATTTTTTTAGATTTAATTTAATAGGATTTAAAACCTATAATATCCACATCATAATTTTTGCTCATTAGGATCACAGTCCAATTTCTAGTATAGGCTGATTCATCTAGAAATTCAATACCGTACTAGAGACTATTTCAGTATCAATAAATAAAGGTGTACCGTTTTGAGATTATCGTTAAAAAAAAATGTGTATATCGGTATATATTAAGAGGATTCGGAAAGTTAGTTTTTTTTTTTTAACTGTCAAAAATATCCCTGATTTAATTAATCTATTTTTATTTATTAAAAAGAGAAATAAGGTTAAAATGGTAAATCAACTAAAACTTTCCCACTACCCTCACACTTCCCACTTCTAGCCTCACTATCCCATGTTTATAACCAAAAATAAGAAAAAAAAAGGCTACCCACCCATGATTCCTATAAATAAAACTACCAACGGTTCCAATAAAAAAAAAATTTAAATAAAATAAAATAAAAACTTCCATAAATTTTTTTTTTTAAAAAGCTACTCACATCACATAAAATTATTTCACCACAAACACTTAACACTCATCACACACCTAGGTTTTTGGTTTAAGCAATAAGGTAAGGGGCACAGATCAATAAGGTATGGGGCTGTTTGGTTTAAGCAAAAAAGAGGGTGTATTTTGTATTTAGTTTCAGTTTTTTATGTGACCCGTTACTAAAAAACTTGTTCAGATTTGTATTTGTATTCAGTTTTCATGTTTTATTCTTAGTATCCAAAAAAATAGGATTTGAATACAAAAACAGAATACAACTTTTTAGTGTTTTCATTTTCTTGAAAATGAATAGTGGTATTTTCGTAAAAAAATCAAATTTGTGAGTTCCACTATCACTGACTTGTAATCAAAGATCTCTCTCTCTATTGGTGGTAGTTGTCATAAAAATAAAAAGTGAAGGGGAAGATAAAGTAGAAAATGATACCAAACCAAAAAAATAGATGGAAATAAAATATGAGTACAAGATTTTAGTATAGAAAATGAGTACAGAAAATCAAAATGGAAAATGAATACAACCTCAACACAAACCAAACAGACCCTAAAAGAACAGTTAGGCATGCATTTAGTTTCAATCGTATCCTTACTTTATTTAGAGCGAAAACATTTTTTTTAAGATTTTGGTAAAATCCAGTCAACAATCGTGAGATTTTAACTAATACCAATCAGGTTTAAGATATTTAAAAACTAATAAACTAAGTTCCTATTCATAAGAGGAGGAAAATGAGTAATAATTCAAGAATCAAGTTAGTCAATTTTGAAATTTCTTAAATCTAGCTAGCATTAGCCCAAATCTCATGAGAGCTGTTAATTGTATGTGTGTGTACATATACAATTATGTGTGTATATATATATATATATATAAGTGAATAATGCTTTTTTTTCTCTTATTACTCTTGTATTATACATAAATCATTTTATGCTTACAATTGTCTTTAAGTATGGTTGTAACTTGTAACATCATATATATAGTTATACATGAGAAAATAACTTATATTAAATCATGTTACAAATATAAGTTATATAAAAAAATTGACCAATAATATATTTTTTATTATTATTATTATTATTATTATTATTATTATTATTATTATTATTATTATTACATATTGGTCTTCTTATAAATAAAAATAAAAATAAAAATAAAATGTGACTAAACCACTGCGAATCCAAAATAAATTGCAACTACATAGTAATTAATATATGCATATATGCAATTTCATCTATGACTGGATGGAAAAGCCACATGAATTAATTAAATGGCAAGAGGAGAAATAGATTCTAGATGGTTTGATACATATATTAAAAGGTAGATAGTGGGGAGGTGGAGAGGGAGGTGGATTTTGAACCACAAATAATGAGCATTATAAAATATGCTATTATCGATGGAATATCACTTAAATTTTAATAAGTTAGGACATATGTGATTCACTTGTTAGGAACATATGTCACTATTTTATGTAATTGGCTAATTCTTTGACAAAACGCACTTTACTTGTATTTGGGTAGATCTAGGATGTATTTAATACTTCAAGAAACCTTGTTTCAAGTTCAAGTGTTAAAGCCATGCAAATCTGTCCAAAATTCAAGTCTGAAAAGTGTCTGTCATTAAAGCTCGACAACTAGCATCTATCGAGACCTGTAGAGCTGTTCCAGCCCGTGGCTTGACAGCAGCTCGACAGATAGGTATCTGTCGAGATTTATGAAGTTTAGTTTTTCAGAACTGTTTTTCATTCAATCCGTGATTGTATGTTTGGGATTTCTTTTCTCACAACCCTAAACATATAAAATGATTATTTTAAGGGTCGTCAAAGGTGGAACAAGTTGCACAAGTGTTGAGCAAAGTTTGTTCAAACAAATTGTGACAGGAGACAAAATTTGCCCTAGTTCATCTTTCTTGTGAAGAAGCTGCTGTGTTTGTGTACCGTAGGGTTTTGCAACCAAGGAGCTTCTTGATCTTCATCGTGTGATGAACTGAAGAACTTTGCAGCCAACAACCTTCTCTAGTTGGTGATTGAAGTCACGTACTGGGATCCACGCAATTGGTTAGTCACGTACTGGGAGCCATGCATTAAAAGGAGAGATTGTCACTACAGAACAAGTCCAATTGGGTATTGGGGTAAGGGTTCAACTGTAGGTTGGTATAATGTACTGGGATTTCTTTACTTGTAACTGCTTGTTTTGATAATAGTGGATTCTCGGGAGTGATAACCTTAAAATCACCCGGTGGGATTTTTGCCGTGTTGGTTTTCCCCATTCGTAAACAAATCACCGTGTCAATTTATTTTCCGCTGCATACTTAGTTTATTGGTAATTTGTTTGTGCTACCATGCGTTTGCATGTTAATTTGATTAATTAATAAACTTGGCTAATTAATTAATTAATTTATCACAAGGAGTCAATTCGTTTTTGGCCTATCATAATATTTTCTCTATTTATTAGTTTTCATCAAGTAGAAAATTCTAGTTAATGTAAAATTTGTTGTTTGGACAATGCGGGGGGAGAGGAGGAAGGGGAACAAAACAAACATTTTTAAAAATGTTTTGAGCAAAAAAGTTTTCCACTTGTTTTAGACAAATAGACATTCTCTGTCCTTAAAACCAAAGCTGCTGCAATAATTAAAAAATTTTCCGTTTTGGCATGTTGAACTATTCTTTATGGTGAAGGTTTAATATGTTCAAGTATTTTTCTCAATTTCTCTGTGTGTCGTCCTCTTCAATGAATTGAAAGTTCCACATCAACAAAATAATAGGGTATAACAAATTAACAATACAGAATGCAAATTTCCAAAGTACAAGGATGGTTTGAAAATATTGCCTCATGTAGGCGAGTTGGTACCCAGGTTTCCTAATGACCTATTGCTCGGGAGTTCAATGCCCCACACATACCTAGCAAAAAAAAAAAAAAAAAAGGGTTTGAAAATAGAATTGAAATTTGATGAAATATTTACGTGAGGTCCCATCCATTTACATAAGCTCTAATGTCATGTTTTTGTTGCATATGTCTTGGAATTGAAAATTATTCTATAACCAACATTTTATTAATTTTGATTTGGAATCTTGTGATTGATGGTTTTGGTCAGTCAAGGTGACTTTTCTTTTTTATATTCTTCTCTAAGAACAAAGGTCAAGGCCGCTTTTTTATCTTTCTTCTCATCGTTTATAATTATTCCAAGGGGGCTACATTTTTTCTTCATCTTTATCACTGGCCAGAGAGGCGGGTAAATGCGATATAGAGAGGATGACTAGTTGAGGTCCAATCCAACCACTATCCGTTGAAATCAGGCAATTTTTTTGGCCCACATATAAACTATTTGAAATTAAGAGTTTATCCTTCTGATTTTATTTTTATTTTTATTTTATTTACTCCTTCCGTTTCAATTTGTTTATCTTCTATTCTATTTTGAGATGTCTCAAAATATTGTCATGTTTCTAAAATTAAAAACTATTAATTTATTAATATTCCTATTGTACTCCTACTTTATTTCCATAATCATTTTTGATAAATTTATTTAAGAGTAGTATACATTTTTATACAACAGACAAGATAATAAATGATGTTTCCTTAAAAATTTGAATTTTTGAAACAGGACAAACAAATTAAGACAAAGGGAGTATTTTTTTAACTTTCAAATTAATAATAACTAGTTAGTAATTAGGCAATGTTCGAAAAAATTTAACAAAAGATGATCTTCTCTCTTTGATATTTTTATTTCTCTACAAAATATAGAATTTGATAATTATGTGAGATCTAAGATTTGATCATTTTAGAATTACCTCAATGGTAGAACTAGTGCAGTCTTTTGTTCAGCACCATTTTGATGATTACATAGGATTTGTACATAATACCACTAAGGTTTGGGAAATGCATAAGTGGTTGAATCTCGACCTTACACATAGAGTGGCTGTGAGCAAGGGGAGAGGAAGCATTGGCTAAGGGATCTTGTCTTGATCCGTGCTAAAGGCGTGGCGTGACTGCCTTGGGAAGGAAGTAAGATTTACACCTGACATGGTACTCAAGTACTCACAAAAAGGGAGATAGTGATTTTCTAAGGTCAGAGGCTATAAGGACATCCCTTATTAGTTGAATGCACAATGAGTCACCTTAAAGACACGTGTACCAATCACAGTACTCCTGACGTCCCTCTCAATATTCAAGACTTGTCTCCTAAGCAGTGGCAAAGCTACCTACCTACGGGTCCTAGTGCCACATCGGCGCAATTCTTGTCCCCTAGTCAGCAGATAATCTCACAACTGTGAAAAGGTCCAAGATAGAAAATGATAACTTGACACCTGTCCTTGTATTCAGCCATATTCCTTAGAGTATAAAAGTGACATGTAGCTATACTAATAGGGTAAGAACCCAATTAGATATTTTTGGAGATGAAAGTGAAGAGTTGGTAGGAAAGAAAGGCAACCTGATTGTAAACTGATCTTTTCACACATAATACAAGCAGAGCCAAGCAAGAATGTTACCTTCTTGCTCAAACCGTGGTTTTTTATCCTTCTTTAGGGTTTTCCACGTACATCTGGTGTTTCTTTAGCAATCAGTTTCTTCTTCTTGTTTAAATGTGTGTCTTTTTCATGTCCTATCATCATTTTCTTTTTCTTGTTTAAGTGTCATGTCAAAACTTGCATCTTTCCGAGTTTTCTCATGTAGATACACTGTTAAATAACTTATTTAACTTCTTTATATAAGCTCAAATCTAACTAGCACGTACATTTTTGGCGACTCCGCTGGGGATCTCTATTTATTTTCCTTTTAAGGGGTGTTTTATTGGGTTGTATACCTCTGTTTGTAGTCACTTCCTCCATGCCTCCAAGGAAGAAGATGGTTACTGGGACATTGACTGGTGTGGGTGAGAACCATCGCTCAAAACCAAGTGTAGATCACATATCCATGCATTTTGAAGTCACAGAATCTCAAGGAAAGGCTAGTCATTGTGAGACCAGGGGGATCATGGATGCCATCGAAGATCTTCAACATTCTCAAGCTGCCATGTGGGCAGAGTTCCAATCCCTACGTCAAGAGACAGCCATACCTCAAGCCCTTCAAGGTGGTCAAGGTCCTCAAGGATCTCCTTATTTGACTAAGGAAGATATACATGTTATTTTGTTTGAACCCAAGAAAATGGAGAGTGTTATTTACATTGACACCAGACCTCCTTATCCTGAAGAAATAGTTGGGAAGCCTTACCATGCTAACTACACGCCTCCCATATTTCCTAAGTATGATGGCATAACAGGGAATGCTAGAGAGCACATCAGACAGTATGTAGATGCGCTGACGGCTCACTCACATGACCATGAGCTGAGGCTTAGAGAGTTCTCCAAGTCCTTAAAAGGCCGAGCTTTTACTTGGTATACCAGTTAAGCACCAGGGTCAGTTCTAAGTTGGAAAAATCTGGATACACAGTTCATGAAAAATTTCTTCGCTTTGGAAGAAAGGCTCACTTTGTCAGATCTGCAACACGAGAAGCAAAGGGTGTCTGAGGGGTTGCTGGAATATATTCGCAGGTTTCGAGATCTCTCTTTGTTGTGTTATGACCCTGTGGAGGAAGAAGGGCTAGAAGATGTTTGCATTGCGGGTATATTGTATGAATACCAACCTTACCTAGAGAATCTTCAGATCTCTAGTTTTACAAGGCTTGTAGAAGCTGCAAGGAGAACAAGTATGTCTATAAGGAAGCCTTCAAAAGGTTCAACTTCACAAGCTGTAAGTGCTCCTAGATAACCGTGGAGAAAAAACAAAAAGGTGGAAGTTGCTGTGGTAGAAGAGCCTAAGAAGATGGTCAAAGGAAAGAAGAGGGAGAGAGGTGGAATTCCCCCTCCTTTCATTATGTCTACTAAAGAATTGTATAGCATCCTAGAAGCTTGGGTGAAAAATGGTGTAATGACGTTGCCTGAGTGTAAGCATGAACCTACAAAAGAGGAAAAGCAAAATCCACTTTATTGTAGGTACCACAGGAGATGTGACCACCGTACTATGGACTGCTATGCTTTAAGGAATATTTTCCACGATAGGGTAGCCAAAAGGAGATTTGGTTATCAAGGTGGGGAAGAGGGTTGACCCAAGGATGCATAGACCAGAGGTAGCAATGACTTTCTTCATGGGTTGTGAGGATCCTATGGAAAAGGAAGCGGAGAACATGGCTAGTAGTAGCTCAACACCTCCACCTTTGGTAGATGAAGAGATGTTAATAAGAATTCAGCAGGAAGATAAAATACACTCCTTTCTTGAAGGAATAGGTCTCAAACCAATGGTTAGAAGAGAACCGGCACAAGCCTTGACCAGGTTGATAGAAAGGAATCATGAAGTGGCCGCTGTTGAAGGAAGTTTGATGCAAGTGGCATATCAGGAAGCAAAAGATTCAGTCACCTTTTCTAATAAAGATCTAGTCAACTGAGTTATTGATGGCAACAGGCCTTTATATGTTACTGCCTTTTTAGGAGCATCTCGAATCAAAAGGGCATTAGTAGACACTGGCGCATCCACCAATATTTTGCCTCTACCAACTTTTGATGAATTAGGAATTCCAAGGGGAAGAATTATTCCTGAGCCAATGCAGGTAGCAGGAATAGGGGCCTTACAACAAAGTACCCTTGGGCATATGTCTTTAGATCTTAGGGTTGGACCAATTCGGGCACCCACTCTTATGCATGCGATGGAAGGGAATACATCCTACCACATCATTTTAGGCCATTCATGGTTAAAGGCGTATAAAGCGGTGGCTTCCACATATCATCAATGTGTGACGGCCGTTTGGAGGAACAAGCAAGTAGTTATTGAGGCCACCAAGATGCCTTTTGATAGAGCAGAGCTTCATTTTGCAGAGGCAGCTTTATATCAAGAGTATGAGCCTGAGGGTGAAAATAGGATTCTTCCTTTTAATCCTATTACTCTGCAAATAGAGGAAGAAAATGATGGCGAAGTGGTAGAACCAGAAAAGCCTCCCAAGATAAGAAGGGTTGCTGGGCTTGATGGCCAGGTGATATATGAATTCTTATGGTTAATGGAAGGGGGTGAGGAGGATGGCGAGCCTAATTCCCTTAATTCGACACAACAGCCAGAGGAAATTCATTTAGCTGGGGAGTTTGTGAAAGAAGCCACAAAGTGCATGAATGATGTCGTTAAGAATATACAGGAAGAACTTGTTGAGGTTGATTTGAATGACGAAGAGGAAAGTAAAAAGCCAGTAAAATCCAGCAAGAGTCTGTCTAAAGAAGAGAGAGGAAAACTGGTAGCCTTGTTGAGGGAATACAAGGATGTTTTTGCTTGGAGTTATCAAGGAATGCCAGGTTTGAGCCCAAACTTGGTAACGCACAAGTTAATGGTGGATCCTAATGCCAAACCTGTGAAGCAGCCGCCAAGGAAGTATCGTTTGGATGTGGAGGAAAAGATAAAGCTTGAGGTGCAAAAACTTTTAAAGGCAAGACTCATTGAAGAGATTGAATGCCCAAGTTGGTTAGCTAACATAGTTTATGTGAAAAAGAAAAATGGTCAGATAAGAATTTGTGTGGACTTTCGGGATCTCAATAAAGCTTGTCCAAAGGATGAATTTCCACTTCCTAATGTTGATATTCTGGTAGATGCAGCGGCTGGTCATGAGCGTTTCTCCTTTATGGATGGTTATAGTGGGTATAATTAGATCTTTATGGACCCAATAGATGCCCCGAAAACTGCCTTTAGAACACCCTTTGGAAACTATTTCTATAGGGTGATGCCTTTTGGATTGAACAATACAGGTACAACATACCAAAGAACTATGACTATGACTTTGATCTTTGGTGGCAGGTGGAAGATTACGTTGATGATCTTGTGGTGAAGGCAAAGAATCCTTTTAAGCATTTGGTGCATCTGAGACAGGTCTTTGAAAGATGCAGGGAACACAACTTGAGGATGAATCCCTCCAAGTGTGCCTTTGGAGTATCATCAGGAAAGTTCTTAGGATTTCTTGTTCATCAGAGAGGGATTGATTTGGACCCTACAAAGGCCGAAGCAATAACTACCCTCAGTCCTCCTACAACTCTGAAGGAGTTGAGAAGCTTTGTGAGGAAAAGTGTCTTATTTAAGAAGATTCATTTCAGGCCTAGCTAAGATTTTAAAGCCACTCATAGAGCAAACAAAGAAAGGAGTGACTTTTGTATGGTGTGACCAATGTTAGAAGGCATTTAAGAAAATTCAGATGATATTGGCGGATCTCCACACCATAATGGCCCCTATACTTGGAAAACCCTTGCTGTTGTATATAGCTAATATAGATCAACCTTTGGGAGCATTATTAGCTCAGGAGCAGGAAGGAGTAGAGAAGCCAGTGTATTTTATTAGCAAACTTATGAAGGGACCAAAGTTAAGATACTCAACTGTTGAGAAACTATGTTTGTCTCTAGCCTTTGCTGTGACAAAATTTAATCATTATTTCTTAGGGCATCATGTGCAGTTAGTGACTAAGAGCAATCTCGTGAAGTACCTCTTGACATGCCCTTAGTTATCAGGGAGAATGACCCAATGGGCCATCCTGACATCATGCCTTGATATTGAATGCATAAGACCAACCGCCATCAAAGGCCAGGCAGTAGTTGATCTGCTGGCTAACTTTCTTACGACAAATGATTTTTCACCTCCTCTATAGGAAGTTATGGTAACAGAGGAGCGGGAATGGTTAATGTATTCCTATGGGTCATCTACATTTCAAGGGGGAGGGATAGGAGTAGTCTTGAAGTCACCAAGGGAGAAACATACGTTTGCCTATAAGTTGCACTTTCCTTGCTCTAACAATGAAGCAAAATATGAAGCCTTGTTGGTAGGGCTGAAGGCTGCCAGTAGGTTAGGCGTAAAAAGGTTGAAAATGTTTAGTGATTCTGAGTTGGTGATAAGATAGGTTGAGGGAATTTATGGAGTAAAGAATCCTAGTTTGGCTACTTACAGAGCTGCAGTGCATAGGATTGTGGAACACTTTACTTTCATAGAGTACAAAGTGGTAAACATGAATGAAAACAAACTTGCTGATTCACTAGCTACCCTAACCACTAAGTTTGTATTGAAGAAGGAAAAGATGACACTTCGAGTTGAGAAACAACCTGGTTTAATTCAAGAAGAGCTATGTTTCCCTCAAGATTGGCGAGAACCCTTGTTTAGAGCAATGACGCAAGGGAAGTATGTTAGGTCAAAGTTTCCAGCAAATATGAAAGACTTCCTCAGGATCAATGGAGATTTGTTTCTCAAGGGAGCAGAGGGTTTGCTGATGAAGTGTGTCTCAAGCAAAAGGGACTGACCATGTTGCACAAATTGCACTATGATATTTGTGGTGTAAATCTTGATGTCAGCCTATATAGAAGACTACAAAGGCTGGGGGTCTTTTGGCCAAAAATGGCCAATGATGCTAAGGAAGAACAACGGAGTTGTAAAACTTGTTCTGTCATTCCTCTAGACCAAGCAGAGGTACTTAATGGCGAACTGCTGGAAGAAGATTGACAGGATCCATACTTGAGATACCTTTTACAAGGTGTATTACTTGCTGATCGGGTACAAAGAGAAAAGCTGAAAAAATATGTGACCAGGTGTAAAGTAGTAGATAGGAAATTATTCAAGAGAAGTTTTCAAGGGAGATGGATGGTATGCATTCCTACTAAGGAAGTCAATGGCGTTCTTAATTAGGATTCAAAAATCTTCATCTAATAGATAATCTCATAAATAAAAAATAATCATGATAATCAAATAATAATAATCATAAAAAATTTTCAATTCACGTAAATGACACCTATAATCCTAACTTGATAATTTCAAAGGGGCCTAGTCATAAATGTTTCTCTCTAATTGGTCTGCCTCTATAGGAAAAGGACTTGAGTTATCAAAAAACAAAAAATCGGGTAATAAATTTATGTTTTTTTTTTATAAATAAATAAATGACTTTATGGGGTTACCAAGTAGACTTGGATGTGTATGTATATTCCAATGTGTACGTAACTCCTTCTATTCACGTAAAAAGGAAAAGAAAAAAAGGTAACCGTGTATGAAGAGTAAAAAATCACAATAAAGATTGGTTTTATCTCAATAATCAAATAGATATAAGTTATAACTCTCCAACACATGCATATGTCTAACTCTTCCTAACTATGCACGTTGGTTTTTTTTTTTTTAATTTTATAACTTTAAAATTTGGTGAGATAGCATTAGCACATATATTAAAAATTTTGTTATTTTTATCTAAAAATTAATGATAAAGCAATAGTTGATAAGAACAAATAAGAAGTTATTTTTATCTATAAATTTGTGGAATTGTGAAGCTGAAATCTAAATCTTAAAAATAAGTGGCATGTGAAGAGAAAATCCAAAGAAAAAAAAAAGTAATCGTGTGTGAAAAGGGAAAAAAAGTAAAAAATAAATTAATAATAAAAGGATTAGAATTTGTATTGTAATCAAATTAATATTTTTATCATCTTAGAAATTATAGGAGAAGAAGATAAGACTAAAAAAATTATATCTATTTTTAAAAAAATCTAAATTTTTTTTTGTAATTTGGTGAAGCCACTTGACGCAACCATGGCTTTTAAGCCCAACTTTTATTATATAGTATATAATATGATATTATCTAAAATCCTATGCCATCAAATTAAATTTAGTGTATGATATTCCTCTCCCCTTCCCCTATGAAGATATGTGCGTGCGGGGAAAATTGAGCCTTTTTATTTCAATCAATAAAATACCATATGTTAATATGTATCATTCCTCCTTCACGGCCACAAACTTTGATTTTTTCACACCAACAGTGATCCCATCTTTATTATGACTTGAAGGCTTTCTCGAACTCTGATTGGACTGATTTTAGTAAATTTAGAAAAATATGTATGTCTAGTTTCCAAAACTTCTGAATTTATGAAGATCAAGCCACTGACCAAAATGTTGTAAGCTCTAGAAGTGGACTAATGAACCTAAAGTCGTTTTTATGGATTTATCCCAATCAAACAGTCAGATCTCAGTTCAAACTATGGTCAAACTCCAAGTTAAACTAGGTCAAATTTGGTCAAAGTTGATAATAAATCCTAAAAACATTGTTTTTGATATAGAAACATGAAGTTTTGTATTTTGGTGAAATTTTGAGCAAATTTTACATTCAGTCAACTCTTAGTCGACCAGGGGGCATATTGGTCATTTTGACTTAAACTGGAAATTCAAGGGGTTTGATGCCCAAACGGGGTAAATCATGTGGATCTAGACATTCCCACGACCTCCGGTAAGTATCTTTGATTATGTTACAGTTGTAACTTTCTTGGCCAAAGCAACATGTTTTGGTTTTAATTCAATGAAACCTGTTTGGTAAGAGTATTTAAATATAGTTTTTTGTTTTGCAATCCGTAAAATAGTGGGTCCCACACTTAAATTTATTGTTTAGCTAATATTTTCTAATTACAGTTTTCAAAAAATTGTACCATATTTTTATAATTTAGAACAGGATTTTGAAAACAGCTAAAGGAATGTTTTCAAGATACAGAAAATATTTTTAATAACATTTTTTTTTTTTTGAGAAACATATTTTTAATAACATAGTTGTAAATAAATTGAAAACAATGGACCTCCCATAACTCTTTTATCTTTTAAATTAAGGAGTTTATCTTTATCCCAAAAAGAATTCACACCCTTTAAATTTGAAACTTAACATTAAAAATAAAAATAAAAAATACACGATGAGCTCTATTTCTTTATCATTATCCACAAAATAAAAAAATTTAAAAAAAAAGTAATCTACAAATTCTACACATTACTTTTTGTAATTTTTTTTTTAAATCTCAAAAATAGAAATGGTCTCCCAAACAATTTTTTTTTTTTTAGTATTTTGAAAAATGTTTTTAAAAATGAGAGCCAAACACGTAAAATATTAAAAATTTTATCTAAAAACTAGTTTCAAGTTCAATTTTTTTGAAAATTGTTTT
>JARYZH020002855.1:0-13313 GCA_030021035.2 Notholithocarpus densiflorus
TCTGGAAACATAAAGAATGAAGCTAAACACATTTATATGCAATAATAGTATACTACCAAATATACCAGCCAGCTAGTAGGGCACAAGCATAAAAAATCTCCTGTTGCTTATTATTTTTGTCTTTTTTAAAGTTTGAAAATAAAGGGGACATTCTCCTTTTAAGTTCTATGAGAGCCTTATAGTAGGACTTAACTTCAAAATACTACTACTAGCATGAATCCAACAAATCCAGCCATCCATAACCCTACCAATGTTATGGGAATAGAGAAGGACAAGAAAATATTGAAAAATCTCCATCTCCCTATCATGGACTGACCTGGTAAAGAGAATGTCCCAATGAAGAACTTTGTTATTCCAACACATATAGGCTACCATGGATCAAGCCAAAAGCAAATATGAGAACCGTGACCCCACCACAAACTTGATGACTTCAGAAACCTATTAACCCATTCCAAATACGAGTGGAATTTAGAAAAATGGGAAATATAAACTACTACAAAGGATTAACATATTGTATTTCCTTAAATATGCTTGAGTACTTAGTTAGGGTAGGAGAAAGAAAGGGAAGTTAGAAATGAAAGAAAATGAAATTATGTAATTGGTTGAATTACATATTTTATTAGTTATTAATATGTTTTCGGCCTCTTTATCTGTTTAAAATGATTTTATTAGTTATTAATATGTTTTAGGCCTCTTTATCTGTTTTCTAAGCAATCAGTTTATCTTAAATGATCTCCAGCAGCAACCACACCAATCTCCACTAGCATACCAGCAAACAAGAGAGAGAGAGGGAAGAGAGAGAGAGGCGAAGATTGAGAGACAGAGTAGAGAGAGAGAACAGAGCTTTCAGAAGAGAGAGAAAAAAAATTGAATCATTTGTGTCCGTACGCTTCCAATAGTAAAATGTACAGTCAAAAATCCTAAATCTTTTTTGACTTTTGCAACCTCTGATGTATTGGAGTTTTTGGTGTTTGATGTTCTAAATGCTAAAAATTTAGCAATTAGAACACCTGATACAAGTGCTCAAAGAGTTTGGGAGTTTATAGGCAGTACAGTACTTACTAGTAAGAGTTTGTTAACTCATCCCGAGGGGAATTTCCAAAATATTTCCCCTTCTTTTTGTTTTTTTTTTGATAGATAATAAGAGTTTTATTGATGAAAAAGAACAATGTGTTTACGATTGTAAACTCACTGCCCTTGAAACAAATACAATCAAATCGTTATGAAAATCTAATAGAGATAAGGAAATCAGACAAGGAACTACAATGCGTAAGGCCCCAAATACGAGATCACTCAAACAAAGTCCTAGCAAGCAAGTTCTTCAACAAATCTATAGGTCTCTCAATGTCCTCAAAAGTTCGGGCATTGCTATTCGTTTGGGATATTTCCCCTTCTTTTTGACCCAGGTATTTCTATTCGTTTGGGATTTTTCAAAGCAAAGCTTATTTCAAAATTCACCGTAGCCAAAAATTTGAGTTTCTAGGTGCTTCATGTTACAAATGATAATTTTGTTGGGTAAATGACAGTCACCTATAAAACATGTCTCCCACTCAACTGCCTACAGCTACAAGTATGCATGCATATATACACTAACAAATACCCCTACTGTGAGTATACATTTTATACAGCTGACCACAATAACAACAATCTGAATCTTTACATATAACATTAGCAATGTAGCAGAACTTTGAGATTCACCACAACTTATAAAATAAGCCATCTGATACACCAGTACATAGGCAATCAGCATTTCCAATACATGGGAAGACTGACACAAGACAGTTTGTGGATTATCTCATATACGATGGGAACAAAGAGCACTTGTGCTTGTTTCACGGTCAACAACTAACAGAGAAATTCTCTTCAAATTTCTCAAGAAAATCCCTTCCACGTGTGCATAACAGAAAATTCCCGACTTACCCAAATAAACAAACAAACAAATAACTTCCCTTGCATTTTGAGTCTGACATGCAACTAAGCTAACATTGCACTTGCAGAGTAAGTGGTTTTCCCTACCATGTGATAATGTTAATCAATTGGAGATGGAGGCAATTTCCCTACGATTAAACGTATGCATGACGCATCAGAACTTGGCAAAATAGAAATTCACTTCCTAAATCAGTTGGCATACTTCAATCAAATACAAAATGGCAAAGTTGGCTAGATTCATAAGACTGTTTCCATATCAGATGAAATTCAATTCCAGCAAAAGAAACAAATTGTGTGATTCCCTTTGCAAACAGCAATTCTCTATGCAGTAATAATGTTTAAACTCTGCAACAATTGATAGTGATAACTAATATGTGATTTATCCTAATAGACTACTGCACATCAAGACAAAATTATGCAGCTCTTTGCAACAACTAATATATCCATTTAGAATAAAAAATGGGCAGCAGTACATCAAAATACAAATTCAAATTACCACTCCTATTCATACAATATAGATAAGAAGGACATTGTAAACAATAAAAATGAAGGAAAAAAAATCCATCACATACAAGATACTGTCCCACATGAGGAATCACATATCAAAAATCAAAAGAGATAGAAGGAAAAACTAAAATGATAATACAAACCTCATCATTTCTTTATCCTATTCTGCTTTCTGGAAGCATAAAAAATGAAGCAAACACATTTAGGTGCAAATTGATACCAATTATACCTGCCTGCTAGTAAGGAACAAGTTAGGCCAAACTGGTCAATCTCTATACTTATGGTTGCTAGTGCCATCCTTCTTGAGTAGGCTTCCAAACTTTCCGAGCAAAAGCTTCTTCTACTTCTTATGTTGCTGCTGCTTTGATGGTAACCACTGTCAATATCTTCGGTAGAAATACCCTATTCATCTAATCAAAGCTCTCACCACCTTCCATCTTTGAGTCCACTTCCTCTTCAAAGCAGTCCAGCTCTTCTTCTCTGTGGCAAAAAAAAAAAAAAAAAAATTCTTTTCAGTAATGCAGCTCTCCTACATCTTAAATTCAACTTCAACAGAGTGCTCTTCTCTTTCTTACTCTCATATTCCATCAGCAAAATATACAACAAAAATCACTTTATTATTTATTTTATATAATTTAAATAGGATTATTTTTTTATTATACAACCAAGAGTTTCTAAAAATTTAAAAGAAGTTTTATTATGTATTCTATATTATTTAATAACCTAACCAATTTTCTTTAAATAATACTAATTTAAAAATATTATTATATTAAAAATTTTAAATAATTAATTATATTTTATATTATTTTGAATCTCTTTTAATAGGTTTCTTTTTCTTCTTTTTCCAGGTTTACACTGATTACGAGCAAAATATACAACTAAACACTAGCACATACAGATTTGTATATACCAATTATTTAGTAGGATAACTTTAATGAGTTCTTTTTAGCACACAACAGAGACACACAAGCAAACAAGGTTATGTTGACTCATTATTTTTATTGGTTCACTATGTGTGCAACAATCAATCACAAAAAAATATCAAATACTTCTGGTCACAAAAAATAAATAAATAAATAAAATAAAATAACTCAACAACAGAACAATATCAAATACTAATAATAATGGCCACAATAATAAAAGGTAATATAAATCTGGAGCAAAAATTATGGTTTTAACAATACTAACATGCCTACTGCAACCAGTAAAAGAATGACAAGGGTTTCGATTCATCCATACCTCTTATGACATTCCTTCTTAGACACATAGCACCATCTTCCTAGTAAGATACCACATTTGCTCCATCAAGTAAAATAAGGTTCTCCATGTAAGCAGCTACATCAAAACGATAATCAACTTGAATCTCCTTCTCATCTAGAGTTTCAGGGTCAATTAAAACATTCTTATATTTCCTCTCTAATTCACTGTTGGTAGAGACCAGCAGGGACCTTGTTTGAACTAGAAGTAAGCCATACTTGGTGAAACTAATGAAATCATAAAAATTTTCAATTGATAGAACACAAATTTTATTCCAGGATTCAATCACGCCATACTCCCTCATCACCCAAATTGAGAATAGCGTGCTATGTGGTTGGGCACCACTTTCACATTTAATCAAAGCCAGTTTCCCCTTGAATGATGTAATGAATTTCATAAAACAACTTCCACTTCCTTCATCATCAGGCAGTGGTAGCTGTTTGAATTTCTCACTATTGACATCAAATGACAAAAGCATATCAGCAGAATGCCTCTCCTGTCCACCTACATATTCTACAGTTTTTAACATCCAATGTAAATGTCCACTAACAAATGGTAATGCCTTATAATTATTCACATTGTCGTAAAAAACATTGGGTCTCAACGAGATTCCAAGTTCAACTCTTTTCCATGAATCCGAATTTAATGAGTACACCCCAAACTCAGGGGGAGGCTTAGACTTGGCAAAAGTCCGTGAAATCCCAACAACCTTGAAGTCATTATTCTGGGAATCATACCCAATTCCGAATACTATAATGGGAGACTGGTTATCGGGCAACCTCTTAAATTTTCTAATACTGGGGTTCCACAAGTAAACAACAACATTAGACCCTGGTGCATTATAATTAATGAAACACAATATTCCATTACATGAACCCACAAAATGGGGAAACCCAGATTGTAAAGTGAAGGGAACTCTAAACTCGGATATGGTTTCATAGGTGCGGTCGCAAGTGAGAGTACAGACTTGACCGCTAGAACGTGAAGAACCAGATGAAGGTTTGGGAATATTCCAACGAATGTGTATGACATAACCGTGATGCTGATTGTGATTAAGGAGGTGGGTAGTGATGAATTTGGGGTTGGCTATGGAAGAGTACCAGGGTTTGCAAACGCACCTGAATCTAAGGAGAGATTTCACTGGCAGCCTTGCTAAGATGTCCAACACAACTTCGTCTGGGAGATCATCCTCATGCTTCGTCCTACGTCGGAGGATCGCTCCTCGTTCTTCTTTCCTTTGGGACATTTTTCAACGGAAGAGACAGGGTGTATGTTACCTGTAAAACAGTATAATATCAGTCAATTAATTTAAGCTGCCTTTTTTCTTTTTCTTTTTTATCTAATAAATGTGAGCTCACTGAGTTGTGTCGTTTCAAAATGGGAAAATTACATTTTACCCCTATAAGTTGTAACTTATATTATATTTTGCACTTTAAACTTTTCAAAGGTACATTTTACATTTTAAACTATGGCTCTTGTTACATTTTGCATATCGACGTCAAGTTTGATGTTAACTTGAATGGAAATTCTAAGTTTATAATATAAAGTTGTGCGTGCCTAAGAGGCGGGGTAGGCCCAACCTCCAAGGGGCTCACAACCTATTTGTAATCTGGGTGTAGGATTTCCTACTTTGGGTGGTTCCCGGCACAGAGACTCTGCCGAGCTTATCTTTCACTCTCTCCCTCTTCTTTCCTTTTTCTTTTTCTTTTTTCCACCAGCTTCGTACCCAACTTGCTGTATTTATAGCATCAGGTTAGTGGAAGGGTCATGATTGCTGCAACGGTTAGTGCAATTGAGGGTCCAATATGGTTGATTGTAAGTGGGCTTAGGTGGGAGTGGCCTTGGAAATGGTTCCCACTTCGTGATGTATCCTCGGCAGTACCGCTTCCCGGACCAGCCGGACATGCCGAGCATAATTATACGGCACGGTTAGAAGGGGACCAGCGTCGGCTTCTTGTCCGACAGCCCTTCTCGGAGTACTCCAAGCATGGCCGCGCACCTTTCACGAATGGGGCTGGTATCCTGGGCCCGGCAAAGTCGAGGCGCTGGCCCATATCTTCGGCCTATGTCCTTAGGCCCAAATGGTCCTGAGTACCAGGGTGCCGTACAAAAGTGTAATAAAAAGTATAGTTTAAGGTAATAAAATGTAATTTCTCATTTTATTTTTAAGGAATTGAGAAGAGGGGCAATTAAATATTTTTTACGTTATGTCATACTTTTCTATTCAAGTTAAGGGTGAACTTAACGTCGATGTGCAAAGTGTAACAAGAGTCATAGTTTATGGTGCAAAATGTGCATTCGAAAATTTTAAGGTGCAAAATGTAATCTGGGTATAGCTTAAAGTGGTAAAATATAATTTCTCTTTAACAATTAAATAAATTTCATGTATGACACATCCGTTTCTATGAATCGAGGGAAGTCATTTCGTGGATCTACTTAATTCCTCCTTAATGAGTAAAATCAAACACTGTTAACATATTGTATTTCCTTAAATAATGTTTTGAGTACTTAACTAGAAGGAAAAAAATATGAAGAAAAAGAAAGGAAAGTTAGAAAGGAAAGAAATGAAAAATGTATAATAGATTGAATTATTTGGAGCTTTGATCTCATCTTGAATTGTTTTCCTATTGTGTAGAGATTAGTTTGTTAAAATATGTGATTTTAGTTTTTGTTAAGTAAATCTTCAAGTAAATTTTTTAGTTGATATGGCTTTCAACACCCCCCCCCCCCCCCCCACCCAAGCTATAGACATGCGATTGTTTATTGTAAGTTTGTAACTAAGCAAACAAATGAGTGAGTGTTTTATTAGCTATACCAACATTATTCATTAATAGATTATGGTAATGAGAACATTGAAACAAGTTTAAAAAGAATACGTATTAAATTGACATTAATATAAATATATATATATATATATATATATATATATAAATCCTACCGGCCAGCATGTGTGGACTAAGCTATAGAAACTCCGGGTACCTAATAAAATTAAAGTTTTCGAATGGCGAGCATGCCAGGATATTCTTCCAACCCGTGTGCATCTTGCAAGAAGAAGAATCATTGAAGACAACGTCAAGAGGACTCCAGAATCTGGGATACATGTGTTATGGGAATGAGGTGTAGCCCAAGGTGTTTGGGCCAGGAGTTCTATCAGATTACATAAATGTACCCACGGCCAAGCTAAAATTATTCAGCTATTTGAAGATCCGCTGGGTAGGCTGACTATAGATGAGTTTGAAATGTTTCTAGTTCAAGCATGGCTTATTTGGAACCAAAGGAATACGGTAATACATGGGGGGAAACTCAAGGAACCATGTTGGTTGAATAAAAAAGTTTTGGATTATTTGGGTGAGTTCCAACAAACCCAAGAGCAATTGTCTACACCGGTCAGGCAGTCAAGTGTGAATGTGTATAGCACCCTCCTCCTGCTTCAATCTTTAAACTAAACTTCAATGCTGCTATTTTTGCGGACTTGAATAGCTCTGGATTTGGTGCAATTATCCGCAACGAGAGGGTCGAGGTGATGGCTGCTATGTCTGTCAAAGGACCACCGGTGAATGATGGTGAAGAGGCTAAAATTTTAGCTTGCTGGAAAGCCTTGGAGTTCTCAATTGATGCTGAATTTTTGGAGCTGATCATAGAGGGAGATAATGCCAATGTCATGAGATCAATTTCTTCCCCGAATACAATTCACTTTTTGTTGGAACACGTCTTTAAAGATGTCCACTGCCTAATCCATGGGCTGCATTGGATGTCTGTCAGCTATATCAAACAAGATGCGAATAGGGTGGCCCACTCTCTTACTCGATATGCTAGGAATGTTCATGATGAGATTCACTGGATGGAGGATTCACCTCCACTAGTTGTGGAAGCAATGTACTATGATTCTATAATTTTCCAATGAATGAATGCTTGTTCCGGTTTCAAATATATACATGAGGACCAAAAGCACGTTTAAGCCTAAGGGTCAATTTGGTTGGAGGGTGGAAAAGTGACAGGATAGAAAATAGTGAGAGAATAGAAAATGGTGGGAGAATAGAAAAGATTTTAATTTCCCTCCTTTTTGTTTGGTTGTGAGTGGAAAAGTGAAAGAATGGAAAAAGTGAGTTTATATAAATTTACGCATATACCCTTGTTAAAAAATGATGCTCAATTAAAACCAAAAAAGAGATAAACAACCAAAAAAAAATCAATCACCTAAATTTATTAAAAAATAAAAATCATGTCTAGAAAAAAAAAAAAACAGCTAAAAACAAAAACAAAAACAAAAAAAACACAAAATCACAAAAAAAGCAAAAATAAAAAATAAAAAAGATTATTCCATATAAAAAGTACAGTTGTACTTTTATATAATTTATTTTTAAATAAAAAATATATATTAAATAACCATTATATTTACTAGATGATAAATAAAAAAAATAAAATAAGATAAAACTCTTTTACAATTAGAAAAAGATTATTCCATATCATCAATCCACTAATATATCAAAATAAATCCCCATTAATCCACACCCTATAAAATTGTCGGTTTTACAATAATGCTTTTTGAATATCCTATGCCAATCACCTCCACCATATCCTATGTTGAACATAAAACTTTTTTTCCCCTTAAAACAAGTGAGAAATGGGAGATGCGATTCCAAAATTTTCTCTATAAGAATATTAGACTGTCTTTAAGCCACAAAATTCTTAACTCCAAATCTTCTTGTTTAAATTTTTTGACATAAAATGTTGTGCAACTTTCACCAAGCTCCTGTAACATTTATTATTCATTAAGAGTTTGGGAGTTTATAGGCAGTACAGTACTTACTAGTAAGAGTTTGTTAACTCATCCGGAGGGGAATTTTCAAAACATTTCCATTCTCCCCTTCTTTTTGACGCCAGGTATTTCAATACGTTTGGTATTGTTCAAAGAAAAGCTTTATTTCAAAATTAAACATTAGTTTGAATGATAATTTTGTTGGGTAAATGACACTGGCTCATCACCTATAAAACATGCCACCACATTAAGCTTCAACTGCCAATAAGTATACAATTTATACAATTTATAAAACTTAGTACAATTTATACATGACACTGGCTCATCACCTATAAAACTTACTGAGTATACAATTTATACAGCTGACCACAATAACAACAATCTGTATATATAACATTAGCAATGTTGCAGAACTTTGAGATTCACCACAACTTATGAAATAAGCCATCTAGTACACCAATACTTAGGCAATCAGCATTTCCAATACATGACACAAGACAGTTTGTGGATCTCATATACAATGGGAACAAATTAAGGAAGCACTCATGCTTGTTTCACAGTCAACTAACAGAGAAATTCTCTTCAAATTTCCAAAATAAAAAAAAAAAAAATCCCTTCCATATGTGGATAACAGAAAATTCCTGACTTACCCAAATAAACAAATAACTTCCCTTGCATTTTGAGTTTGACATGCAACTAGGCTACCATTGCACTTGCAAGTGCAAGCTAAGTGGGTGTTCTCTACCATGTGATAATGTTAATCAGTTGGAGATGGAGGCAATTTCCCAACGATTAAACATATGCATTACACATCAGAACTTGGCAACATAGAAAAATTCACTTCCTAAATCAGTTGGCATACTTCAATCAAATACAAAATTGAAAAGTTGGCTAGATTCATAAGACTAGATTCTTGCATGATTCCCTTTGCAAACAGCAATTCTATATGCAGTAATAATGTTTAAGCTCTGCAACAATTAACAGTGATACTGATAACTGATATGTGATTTATCCATTTAATAGACTACTGCACATCAAGATAAAATTATGCAGCTCTTTGCAACAACTAACATATCCATTTAGAATAAACAATGGGCAGCAGTACATCAAAATACAAATTCAAATTACCACTCCTATTCATACAATCTAGATAAGAAGGGCAATGTAAACAATAAAAATGAAGGGAAAAAAAATCCATCACATACAAGATACTGTCCCACATAAGGAATCACATTTCAAAAATCAAAAGGGGTAGAAGGAAAAACAAAAAAGATAATACAAGCCTCCTCATTTCTTTAACCTATTCTGCTTTCTGGAAGCATAAACAATGAAGCAAACACGTTTAGGTGCAAATTGATACCAAATATAACTGCCTGCTATTAAGGAACAAGTTAGGCCAAACTGGTCAGTCTCTATATTTATGGTTGCTAGTGCCATCTTTCTTATGTTGCCGCTGCTTTGATGGTGGGCTTCCACCATCGTCAACGTTTTCGGTAAAAGATACCCCAATTATCTGATCAAAGCTCTCACCACCATTCATCTTTGAGTCCACTTCCTCTTTGAAGCATTCCTGCTCTACTTCTCTGTCTGGAAAAAATTCTCTCTCTTCAACCTTACAGCTCTCCTGCATCTTAAATTCAACTTCTACCGAGTCCTATCCTTTTCCTTACTCCCATCTTCCATCAGAAAAGTATACAACAAAAATCACTTAATTATTTATTTTATATAATAATAATAGGATAATATTTTTATTATACAACCAAGAGTTTCTAGAAATTTAAAAGTTTTATCATGTATTCTATATTATTTAATAACCTACCATATTTTTTAAATATTACTAATTTGAAATTTATATTATTATATTAAAAAATTTTAAATTAATAATTTTTTTTTTGATAAGTAAAATTAATAAAATTTATTATATATATTATTTTGAATTTCTTTTAATAGGTTTCCTTTTCTTCTTTTTCCAGGTTTAAACTGATTGTGAGCAAAATATACTAAGGTCTAGCACATACAGAATTGTATATATCAATTATTTAAATTAATCAGACATTTATAAAATTATAATAAATATATATAGTTACTTATCCTAACAATTATTTCGGAGAGAGAGAGTAAAAATGGT
The DNA here is from genome assembly GCA_030021035.2 of Notholithocarpus densiflorus. Lineage (NCBI taxonomy): Eukaryota > Viridiplantae > Streptophyta > Magnoliopsida > Fagales > Fagaceae > Notholithocarpus > Notholithocarpus densiflorus. The sequence goes on from JARYZH020002855.1 coordinate 10,581, forward strand.
TTTTAATTTTTGGCTCCCTAATCACAAAAAATCCCCTCTTGCGTACTATGTGGTTAACAACAACTATGGACAACGGAATCTGGTGATGGGCCAATGGCAGTAAGGCACATAATCCACCCCTTGGAAATATCCCACCACGGCAATTGCGCAAGTAAGCCTTCCTCTCACTTTTTCGACTTTCCCTTCATCCTATTCCCTTATTCTCCAAATTCTTCTAAGTTCTCTCATTGTCACCGACTACATCAAGCTCTAAAAGAGAAACTTATTTGTCAATTATACTTAAAAAGTTGCTAAAACAAACTTTTTTCAAAGAGAACAAAAACTGGGACCAAATTTATTATTTGTCAATTATGGTTGTAAGTTGTAACACATGCCATGTGCGAAAATGTTTCAATTCAGATAATAAATTTTAGCAACTCACATTTATTTCTTTTAAAGCTATATGAAGCTTTTCGTTAGTGAGGGCCTTATAGTAGGACTTAACTTCCAAAATACTACTCCTAGCAGGAATCCAACAAATCTAGTCATTCCTAGCACCACCAAATTTATGGTAATAGAGAAGGCCAAGAAAATATTGTAAAATCTCCATCTCTCAATCATGGACTGATCTGATAAAGAGAACATCCCAATGAATAACTCCATTAGTCCAACGCATATAGCATGCCAAATAAGAGTCCTTATTTAGGGCAATTTGAAATGGTGCCAGAAAGGCCCCCTTAAGGATGACCTCCCCACACCATGGATCAAGCCAAAAGCAAATACGAAAAAAATAAAATAAAAAACTTAATAAGTTTAGAAAACCTATTACATTCATTCCAATAGGGCATAGCTACAAACTGAAAAACGAAAGATTTTATAAAAATAGGAAATAAAAACTACTACAAATGAATAGTGTAGACTCAAGAGAATTTAACAATAAATATTTCAACTTCACCACTGACTCCTACCCGTCAAAACAATGACCATTCCTTTCTCTCCACCAAACCTCCCCCTCAAAATACACAACATTTCATGCACCGTTTCTTTTTTTCTTTTTCTTTTTTTTTTTATTTTTTTATTTCTCTTTCTTCTTCCCCTATTTTTTTCTAATTAAGAAAAAAAATAGTTAGATAGCTCCAATGAATTCTTTTTATCTCTACAACAGAGAAACACAAGCAAAACAAGGTTATTTTGGCCCATTATTTCTATTGGTTCACAATCTGTGCAACAATTATTCACAAAAATTATCAAATACTAATATATAACAGCCGCAACCATAACAGGATCATATAAATCCAGGGCGCAAATAATGGTTTTAACAATACTAACATGTCTACTGCAACCAGTAAACACATGACAAAAGTTTCAATTCATCCATACCTGTGATGACATCACTTTTTATACACATAGCACCATCTTCTTAGTAAGATACCACATTTGCTCCATCAAGTAAAGCAAGGTTTTCCATGTAAGCAGCTACATCTAAACGATAATCAACTTGAATCTCCTTCTCATGTAGAGTTTCAGGGTCAATTAAAACAGACTTATGTTTCCTCTCTAATTCACTGTTGGTAGAGACCAGCCGAGACCTTTTTTGAACTAGAAGTAAACCATAGTTGGTGAAACCAATGAAATCAGTAAGATTTTCAATTGGGAGAACACGAAGTTTATTCCAGGAATCGCCCATCACCCAAATTGAGCATAGCAAGCTATGTGGCTGTACACCATATCCAAATTTAATCAAAGCCAGTTTTTCCTTGAATGTCGTAAGACATTTCGTAATACAACTTCCTTCATCATCAGGCAGTGGTAGCTCTTTGAATTTCTCACTATTGACATCAAATGACAAAATCATAGAAGTAAAACGCCTCTCTTGCCCACCTCCTTCTTCTATCATTTCTATCATCCAATGCAAATTTCCACTCACAAACGGGAATGTCAAAGTACAATTAAATTTGTGGAACACAACATTGGATCTCCAGGAGATTCCAAGTCCAACTCTTTTCCATGAATCCGAACTTAAGGAGTACACCTCAACGTCAGGGGGAGGCATAGGTTTGGCAGTAGACTGTGAAATCCTGACAACCTTGTAGTTATTATTCTGGGAATCAAACCCAAATCCTAGACTCACATTAAATAAGTGGGTCAAGCAAGTATCGGGCAATTTCTTAAATTTTCTAATACTGGGGTTCCACAAGTATACATCCTTAAACTCAAAAGACCTATAATCAGAGAAACACAATATGCCATTACATGAACCCATAAAATGGGGATACCCAGATTGAAAAGTGAAGGGAATTCTAAGCTCGGATATAGCTTCAAACGTGTGGTGGGAAGCTACCGTACAGATTTGACCGTGAGGACGACTAAAAGAAACCATGGAACCAGTAGTCTTGGGCATGTGTATGAAAAAACCACGATTGTGGTCATTGCAGTACAGTAAGTTATTATTGATGAAATTGGGGGTGGCTATGTAACAGTACCAAGATTTGCAAACGCACCTGAATCTTAGGAGTGATTTCACGGGTAGCCTTCCTAGGATTTCCGACACGATTCCTTCTGGGAGATGATTGTTCGTCCTACGTAGGAGAATCGTTGGTTGTGACATTTTCTAATGGAAGAGAAGAGAAGAGAAAGATACTGTGTGTTTTTGAGGTTTGAGCAATGTTTGGGTCCATGACACTGCGTGTGTTTTTCTCTTAAATAGGCTTTTAGGAATTAGCTGAAGCAAAATTGAAATAGAAGTCTTATTCG
>JARYZH020002856.1:0-13308 GCA_030021035.2 Notholithocarpus densiflorus
AGCATGTAACACATGCATTAATGCATACGTATATATACATTTAAAATTAAACACAATTTTATCAACATATTTTCTTTACATATCTTAAATTAGGAAGCCACCCGCCCTTTTATAATTACAATACGATCATATTTATCGAAACAAATAAAAGGAAATTAAAGACGAAACATAAATCAAGTATCAACTAAGCCTTCTTGGGGACAAGATTAAGAATAACAAAGAGGAATCTCATGTAAATACCATGGAATAAGGTTTGATCCTATTCATGGGGATTCCGTAAATATTCCATTCCAAAGAGAGAAAGTTCGAAACAATAGGGATTTTTTTGGAGATTGGATGCAATTACTAATTCATGATCTGGCATGTATAAAATGAAAGTTTTTAGTATAAAAATATAAATAATTAGGCAAATTATTAAAAATAGAAGAAGCATGTAACACATGCATTAATGCATATGTATAGATACATTTAAAATTAAACACAACTTTTATCATAAAAATATAAATAATTAGTCAAATTATTTCTTTTTAAAGTAAACATAATTAGTCACATATTAAAATTCTTACCTAAATTTAATACTACTTATGATCATTTTTTTTCCTAAGTTTTAATAAGATAGAACGTGTGGTTTTTTTTTAGGAGTGGTGATTTTTATTGACTATACGTGATTTTTTTTTTAAATTTTATAGTTTATTAATTAGATTCTTAGTATTTTGTACTCGTTAACTCACTTGGCACAAAGATTAAAAAAACCTAAGTGAAAACATGGAACAAACTTAAGTGGATAATTTTGGTATGGTCCCTACATAAATTTAGACACATGGTGCAAAATTGGATTCTAATTTCAAATTCTAATTGAACTTTCTCTAAGCTTTGCTTATTAATATATATATTAGTAGTGATTGTTGGAATTGTTCTCTATGTGTTTTTCATGATGTTTCTATGATTAATTATTGTTAGGGTCATATTTTCTATGTAATTGGTTAATCATTTGACAAAACGCACTTTACTTATAATTGGGTAGATCTAAATAGAGTTTAATGTATCAAGAAGTATGTTGTTCAAACATATGAAGTGATATAATTAAAGACATGAAGGTTGATCCTAGAAACAAGTGAAGAAAAGCTATTTTATTAAGTCTTGACACAAACTCGATAGAAGTTGTAATCGAAGTTTAATGGAGAACCTCGATCTATTGAGATGTACGATTTCAAAATTTCCAAATCCAAAATTCAGCCCATGTTAACTTGGATGATTAGGGTTTCTTTTCTCACAACCCTAGTCATATATAAGACTTATTTTAAAAAGCCATCAAACACTGAAATAGAGAGCTAGAACTCATATACTTTGTATGAGGCTACTGTGTCTGGACGCCTTAGGGTTTTGTAATCAGGTACTTCCTGATCTTCATCGTTTATGAAATGAAGAACTTTGTAGCCAACAACAATCATTCATGCTGCTGGAGTTAGTCACATATTGAAGATTTGTGCAAAAAATGAAAGAAGTCCGCAACAGGATCAAGTCCAATTCGGTATTGGAACAAAAGTTCAACTATTGGTAGGTATTTTGGGATAGGCCTCCATGATTTGCGTGTAATTTGACCTAATTAATCAACTTGGGTAATTGAATAAATTAAAAATGGTCAATTTATTTTAACCCAACAATTATTAACCAAAATTTGATATTTTGGTTTAAGCCTTTGTTTTATAGTAAAAGCATGTTGTATTGTCACTAAAGAGAATTTGAAGTTCATAAACATTTTCTAACATTAAAAGCAAATAAAAAACTATGCTATTAAGTTGTAGGAACTCAGTTAACACAATTATGACATATTATATGGAATTACTTCTTCTTTTCTAGGAGCTGCCTGTGTTACTGTCAGAAGTATGCTTAGAGGCTTCTTTTTTTCTTTTTCTTTTTTTTTCTTTTTTTTTTAAAGATATTATTGCACGTTCTGGAAAATAATGGAAAAAAACACTTTCAGATTATTTTTTATTTTGCATTTATATTTAAAATTGTAATAAGAGTAAAAATAAATAAAAACACATTATGAGAAAGAAAGGTTATTATGAAGCAAATAATAAAAAATTAGAAATTAGTTTTTGTTTTCTTACCAATTTTGTAGTTCCAGAAAGATCATCTATTATGTTGTCATTAGTTATATCCTGCAAGCTGGCAAGCAATTTAACATTTGAACCACTGATAGGATCATTTGCAATAGTTTGATTATTGCTGACCCGTGTTTCTAAATGTTTAATATGAATGCTATTAGCAACAATATCTCTGTAGTATTTTTTAGACTGAGATTTAAAGGCACTTGTGATGGTGTAAACTTCGCACCCCTCTTTGAAATTGTAATCATCAACTTTTATTTGGGATGTATAAGATTTTCCAATCAAGTTATGAATTTCTTGAGGTACTTATTTGGTTCCAAATTCTGCACAATGTGATGAAAAATCTAAAGTTTGTTAGTATTATAAGAACTTTAGGCATAAGTATAAAATTGGAAGTGGTTAAGACTTAAGAACTTAGATTATATATTTTATAAGAAATTGTTAGAGTGAATTATTATTTTCTACTACATTATGAGTCGCAATTGATCTTTCACTTGGATTTGCACTCTATAACTGAATATAATTGTTAGGTTCTAAGTACTTAGGAGCTAATGTATTAGAACTCTAATTTGTATTGTTGGCAAACCATGATCAAAACAGGTTTTTAGTCTTGTTTTAGACTTGCTCAATGTATGTGTTTTATGTAAAGTTGGAATCGAGTTGTTGCAAAATTCATTGTGCAATTCAGTTTGGTTCGATCGATCGAGAATTAGGCTCGACCAATCGAAAGTCGGGCAGAATGTTTTTTTCTGTAGAATTTCCAACTCGGCCCTAAGTCCATATGACGTGTAGGGTTTTTTTGTTTTGCCCTAGGTATAAAAGGGAAACCCTAGCCAAGTTTTTGGGGTTGCTCTATTTGCTGTGTGTGTGAATCTCTTGTGAGATCTAAGAGATGGTTGCCTTCACACATGCTTAGGATTATCAAGAAGGAGATTTCATTGAGAGCTTGATGATCATTTAGTTGCTGCAATAAAAGCTTAAAGATACACAAGCAGGAGTGCTTGTACTTGCTGGAGAATTCAAGAAAGAAGGAGTCCATGGTCTCAGAGCTGTCACGTGGTCGTGTCAGTAAGTTTTCTACTGGTGGGTAGCAATAGGATGTTAGTGGTCTAAGTCGCTATTGTAAAACTTCGATTCTTTCATAGTGGATTCTAGTTTACCTTGAGGATAGCTAGGTTAAATCCTCCCCAAGTTTTTACTGGTGTGGTTTCCTTGGTCATCATATCTTTATGTTCTTTATATTCCGCACTTTACATTGATATGATTATATGATTGTGTTAACCTAGATCTGAAATTTGGACTAAGTAATCACTTGGTTAATTAACTAGGTTAATCCAATTGTGTTTTAAGGGGTCTAAAAACGTACAAGTGGTATCAGAGCGAGTAGCTCTTTTATTGTAGATCTTTTGATCTCTGAGCTGATCCTTGACCCCTGTTGTCATGGAACACAGACACTCTCTGGTTATTCCTCATCACTTTGATGGGAATAATTATGCTTATTGAAAAGTAAGGATGAAAGCATTCCTGAAATCTATTGATGAGAAAGTCTGGAACTCCGTTGAATACGGATGGGAGAAGCCCACTACTCCTATTAGTGAATGGCAAACTTCTCAAAAAGAAGCAGTAGCGTTCAATAGCAAAGCTATGAATGCTATCTTTAATACTGTTTCTATGGAGGAATTTAAGAGAATCTCTAATGTTGAGATTGCTCATACTACTTGGAATATCCTCCAGACTGTGCATGAAGGCACAAAGGCTGTTAAAATCAATAAATTACAGTAATTAACAACTAGATTTGAAAGCATTAGGATGTCTGATGATGAATCTTTTGATGAATTCTATGCTAAGCTTAATGATATTGTTAATTCTGCATATAATCTGGGTGAAATCCATGATTAACCTAAAATTGTTAGGAAGATTCTTAGATCTTTAATTGAAGATTTTAGACCCAAAGTGACTGCCATCACTGAGAGCAAGGATGTGGACTCCATCCCTGTTGATAAACTTGTAGTATCTCTTCAGTCTTATGAGTTGGACCTACCCAAAACTAGCAAATCCAAATCAATGACTCTTAAGTCAGTTGATGATGTTGATGTTGGTGGATTTGATGATGAGCTCTCTGCTACAGAGATTGCTTACCTTGCCAAGAACTTTAGGAATTTCCTTAGAAACAACAACAGAAGGGCAAGAGGTACGAACACTGCTGAACCTAGAAACTTTAGGAAGAATGATCCCACTAAGGTTAACAACACTGAAAAACCTAGAGAAAAAGTAGGTCAATCTTCTAATAATTCTATGGGTCCTCAATGTTTTGGATGTCAAGAGTATGGTCATATGAAATCTGAATGTCTTACATACTTGAAGTCTAAGGGTAAGGCTATGGTTGTAACCCTTAGTGATGATGAAGTTTTTGATAATGAGTCTGGTTATGACGTGGATGGAAACTTCATTGCTTTCACTGCTATTGCTGTAGTCAATGAAAGCTTGTCTGTTGAAGAGAACCCTTCTAATGGGGAACTCTCTAAGGATGCGGATCTTCAAAAAGCCTACAATAAACTTTGCAAAGTTGCTGCAAAGGATGCTATGAGTGTTGATTTAGGCTTAAAGAAAATTGCATCTCTTGAGCTTGATAAGAAAATTTTGCTTGTGAATTTGTTTGATGCTACTGAACTTTTGAATAATGTGAAGTTTGAGAACATGCTTTTGCTTGAAAAAATTAAGAATTTGGAACATGATCTATCTGTTGCTAGAGAAAAAACTGATAGGTCTGCAAGCTCCAAACTTAATCACTTGCTGAGTGTCCAAAAGTCTCCCTCCGACAAAACTGGCTTAGGTTTTGTAAAAAGCATCTTTGTGCTTGCACCCCATTCCACAAACTTTGTTCCTTCTTCTTCTTCCGAACCCCATGTGACTGAGGTTGTCAAACCCTCTGTGAGTGAGGCTAAATCTGTAGAAGTTACACCTCCTAGGAAGATTAGGGTTGATCTTCATGAGTCTAAACCTAAGGCTCCTAACCCTCCTAAGGGCAAGACACATGATAAGCCTGCATGGGTTTGTCATTTTTGTGGAAAGTCTGGGCACATCCATCCAAACTATTACAAGCTGCAAGCTACTCAGAGAGCAAACAAACCAAAAGTACTTGTGCCTCAAGCACAAGATCCTATGGTACTCATTGGTGAATTGGTAAATGCTCTAAACCTTTATTCCAATCCTGGAGTTGGTAATCATTCTCATATGAATAAGAACTCCAATGCTCGAGGTGCATCTAAAAAGTTTTGGATGCAAAAGGCTTAATCAAATTGAGTCTTCTGACATGGTCCTTGTGCTTCAATGCTTTACTCTATGTGATCATTGTTCTTTGGTTTCTGTTTTCTTTGTTTCTAGGATTTTCATTGCATTACATTCATGCATTTCATTCTCGGATATTTTTTTTTTATTCTTTTCAAATAAAGGAAGCAAATTGTGTTTTGCATTTATTTTCTTGGTATTGAAAACAAGGTTGGTCAATTTATTTTCACATAACATGTCTTTGTACCTTATTTAGCTTGGATGAGCTTATTTATTGCACTTTACTAGTTGAAGCTTTGTAGGGCATGTTGGGTGGGAAAGTTGTTTATAGTTTTTGATCACTTTGTCTTGATTTTGAAGTCACATGTCTTTGACTGTCGGACTTGAACCTTTAGAGAAAAACATAAATAACTATCTCACCACTGTTCACTAGCCAATCATGAACACGTTAGTGCATATCGTAAGATTTTGTGCTAGAGAAAGTGTAGCACATGCACAAAAAGAAAATAAGGTGTAGCCTCGGTTAAATTGCTTAAAATTGGTGTGTACATTATTGGACTTAAAGTTAAATCAATCAAATAAGATTGGTGTGTACATTATCCCGGCTAATTTAATAATTTTTTGCTAAATTAAAATTTGTGTGTACAATATGAGGCAAATCAAGAAACTTACATGATTGCAAGCTTATGATCTAGGAGATGTGGGAGTTATATGATGTAACTCTTTAGGTGATAGTCTCTTTCAAACACTATGTGATGAATTTTGTAGACTTTGTGTTTGATTTCTATTCACATATCACCTCACATGTATCTCAAGCTTTTGCTAGTAGCACACACTACATAAGTTACTCTTTGCTAAACTTTGTACATGTTATTGTGTGTGTTTCTGGTTTGACCAACCAAGTTTGAAAATTCCTTGAGTTTTATGCAAAACATATTTGATGGTTGAGATTTTAAGAGACTGGATTGAAAATCTTAATTTTAAGAAAACTGGGTTCAAAACATATGTTTTTGAAAAGCATTTCCTCTCATACTCATGCATGTGATTCATAAAATTCAATGCTTTGAGGAGTTTCTGCATTATTTTGCTTTGTTTTTCAAAAAATTGTTTTTTTAGAATTTTGACCGATCGACATTATGATTAAAAATGTTTGTGAGTCTCTGTCTATTTCAATCGGTTCTCGATTGGTGTTGGATCAATCGAAGCATTTTCAACCGATCGAATATGTTTTTTGATTGATCGAAAATCGTGTAGAGAATTTTTTAAAAACTGATTTTCACGTGTTCAAACTCACTTTTTCAAAAGTTTTCAACTTTTTCTCTCTCCATACAACTTGGTCAAGGCTCCAATCCACTTTTTTGTCGTTTTCCTCCATTCTTTTTGCAAGGTTTTTCTCTCCCAAGGCCGGTAAGACCTTTATACCCTTCCTTTTGCATTTATTTTCACTTTTCATGCATCAAATCATGCATTATTTAGGAAATTTCGAACCTATGTAATTTTTGGGTTTTTTGATGAATTAAGCCTTTTCTTTCACAATTGATAAATGGGTTTTTGTTGGGGAATGTTATAAAAATGATCTTTGGTGTTTAATTTGATCAATTTGATTTATTGTGAGAAATTGAAATTTCTAGGGCTTGAAACTACCCGATTTGGGAATTTTGTTCAAATTGAGTTTAATTGATGAAATTGGCTTGTTGGATTGATTAATTTGATCATTATAAACTGTTTTCTTACTTGTGTAATGATCAATTGGTCAATTTATTACAAATTGAACCAGTGGGTTTTCAAAATTTTGGAGTTTTTCTTATAAACTCTATACTCAAGCCAATTTTGTGATTCTAAACTTGAATTGAACTTGTTAACACTGCATTAGAGCATGCATCATAACATTTATCTGTTCATGCATCATATAAATTGTTATTTCTATATTTTTTTGTGCTAACTTGCAGTCTGCCTTTGGTATTTTTTTTTGTTGTTTTTGTTCTTTCTCTTGTGTCTTTGTCCTTACCCTAGCAATATGCCTAGGAAGACTAGAGCCCATAGGACATCTTCCTCTTCTTCTGCTCCTTCCTCTGTGGGCACTTTGATTCGAAGTGAGAAAAGCCAAGAGTTGTATGAGACTCTAAACCTTAAGAGAAAAATTTGGGCTGAGCGTAAGGTTTTGTTAGATGAGTTAGATCCTGCCATGAGGGCCAACTTTGAGCGTCGGGGCTGGTTGCCACTTTTGGATATTGACTATCCTCCTCATGCTACCCTGATTAGAGAGTTCTACTCAAACCTCTCTATCCACGTCTATGATTCCATCACTTTAGTCAAAAGTTGGATATGAGGTGTAGAGTTCACCATTACTCCGCGTGTAGTGGCTAATGCTCTTGGGGTACCCGTGGTCCCGAACCCTGTTTATCCTTATGATGAGTCTCCTCCCCTAGACGACATCATGTCTTACATCACTGGTACTTCTATTCGGTGGGGTTCTAATCCTCGGATCACTTCTGTTGAGCTCACTGAGACTACCTATCTTTTCTTTAGGATAGCGTGTCATTCCTTGTGGCCTATCTCTCATCTGCACACCATTTCTTTGGAGCGATGTGCATTTTTGTATGCTCTTGTTACGGATGCTCCTATTAGTTTTCCTCATCTGTTTCTTCGTTCTTTGAACGAAGTTCATGGGAGTGCCTCTACCGCTCATGCTCTTTTTCATCCTGTTTTCATTCATAGGATTTTGTTGTTTTTAGGTTTAAATGACTTCCCCGCTTCTGAGCCCGTACACATTATTGCTCCCATAAGTGCCACTTTTCTTAGGCAAAGGGCTGCTCAGATGAGAGAGAGCTCTAAACGCCCTCAAGTTGAGCCTTCTGGTACCGCACCCCTTCCTTCTTCTACAGGTACTACTTCTGGTGAGGTGTCTGCTGATCCTGTTGGTGCTGCTGCTGCTACTGTTCCTCCATCACCTGCTTCGGATGACTTTGACATTTGTCGTACATTGGAGACTGTCATGACCGTCCAGGCGACTCATGGTCAGATTTTGGTGGACATGCTTGATGAGCTCCGTGCTTTGAGAGCAGATTTAGCACATCTTCGACGTTCACCTTCGCCACCTCCTTTTGATGATGGATTTTGATTGCCCTTTGGCATTCCATTATGAAAAGGGGGAGTACATTTGGACACTTGTAGAGGATTTTTTTGTAGTTAGGGGGAGAGATTTTTTTTGTTGGAGCTTGTGGAGTTTAGATTGTATTTAGGTGCTTCACTGTGTATGTATCCTTTTTGGCTCTTGATGTATTGTTTTTGGGCTATTCATGTTAGGGGGAGATACATTGTTATCTATGTTTCTTGTTTCACTGCTCATTGATTTATATTTATGAGTTATTCATGATATATGTCTTTGTTTTGTGTTTTGTGAAGTCAAGAATTTATTTTTGTTTTACTTGTATTTTCCACACATGCGTTTATGAATTTGTTGAGTATTTCAGGAAATATACAGGTTGATTCAGTCATGCTGCTGTCTACACTTACAACTGATGGATAGTAGTTAGGTTGGATTATTTTGTAATGGGCATTTTTTTTGTAAAGGGTTTTTACTTATAACTTTGAGCATAGTGTTTGTGTTTTGTCACGAATTGCCAAAGGGGGAGTTTATTAGGTTCTAAGTGCTTAGGACCTAATGTATTAGAACTCTAATTTGTATTGTTGGCAAACCATGATCAAAACAGGTTTTTAGTCTTGTTTTAGACTTGCTCAAAGTATGTGTTTTATGTAAAGTTGGAATCGAGCTGCTACTGAATTCATTGTGCAATTCGGTCTGGCTCGATTGATCGAGAATTAGGCTCGACCGATCAAAAGTCGGGCAGAATGTTTTTTTCTGCAAAACTTCCAACTCAGCCCTAAGCCCATATGATGTGCAGGGTTTTTTTTTTTTTTTGCCCTAAGCATAAAAGGGAAACCCTAGCCACGTTTTTGGGGTTACTCTATTTGCTATGTGTGTGAATCTCTTGTGAGATTTGAGAGGTGGTTGCCTTCACATATGCTTAGGATTATCAAGAAGGAGATTTCATTGAGAGCTTGATGATCATTCAGTTGCTGCAATAAAAGCTTAAAGATACACAAGCACGAGTGCTTGTACTTGCTGGAGAATTCAAGAAAGAAGGAGTCCGTGGTCTCGGAGCTGTCACGTGGTCATGTCAGTAAGTTTTCTACTGGTGGGTAGCAATAGGATGTTAGTGGTATAAGTTGCTATTGTAAAATTTCGATTCTTTCATAGTGGATTCTAGTTTACCTTGAGGATAGCTAGGTTAAATCCTCCTCAGGTTTTTACCGGTGTGGTTGCCTGGGTCATCATATCTTTGTATTCTTTATATTCCGCACTTTACATTGATATGATTATATGATTGTGTTAACCTAGATCTGAAATTTGGACTAAGTAATCACTTGGTTAATTAACTAGGTTAATCCAATTATGTTTTAAGGGGTCTAAAAACGTACAATAATAATGAAAGAAATTAGAAAATGTAATAAGCTTATTTTACAAATATAATTAAAGCAATTATCATTTTGTTTACCTATGCAATCATTTTCATAGTTATTGTTAGGACATATGTGATTCACTTGTTAGAAACATATGTCACTATTTTGTGTAATTGGCTAATCCTTTGACAAAACGCATTTTACTTGTATTTGGGTAGATCTAGGATGTGTTTAATACTTCAAGAAACATATTGTTCAAATCTAGTATTAAAGCCATGAAGATTGGACCAAGAAACAAGTGAAGAAAAGTTGTTCACTAAAGCAGGATAGATAGCTTAACACCTGCGGAAAGATAGCTCGACAGCTGCTTGACAGATAGCTATCTATCGAGGTTTAATGAGGCTCGACAGATACTATCTATCGAGGTATCTATCGAGGTTACGGGAATTCAGATTTTCAGATCTGATTTTCGGCTCATGCTTATGTATTTGTGTAGGGTTTCTTTTCTTACAACCCTAGATATATATAAGGCTTATTTTAAAGGCCGTCACATAAGAGAATATAAGGAGAACATATGCAAAAGGTGATCGATGCCTTATTCTCTCTGAAAGGAGTTACTACATCTTTGCGCCTTAGGGTTTTGTAACCAAGTGCTTCTTGATCTTCATTGTTGATGAAGTGAAGAACTTTGCAGCCAACTTCTTCTTCAAGTTAATGTGTTAGTCACATACTAGGAGCCGTGCATCATTGGTTAGTCATGTACTAGGATCTGTGCAAAAAGGGTGGCGTTCATATATTGTAGAATTCAGAGGTTCTAAAGCGGTAGAAGGTTTCTGCTGTGAGTTCATCTACGAGGATTGTAGAGTCTAGAGACAAAGGTTTTGTACTAGATTTGAAACTTCTCTTTACTATAGTGTATTGCTTTTCGAGAAGGTTTTCCCCCAGGTTTTTTACTGTCAAACTAGTTTGTTTCATTGGTTTTCCTGAGTCATCATATCTTTTTTTTTTATTTTTTTTTTCTGCATGATTTTGACATGATTTTGATGTTTGTTTGTTTTAACAAGTTTTATTCATAATAAATCTAATTAACAACTTGGGTTTAAAACTTGTTAATTCTATTAACCGAGGTCTAAATTTCCTAGCAGTTATATAATATATGTAATGAATAGTTTCTACTTCTTATGGTAATCAACCAATTAGTGAGATATACACTCTAAAAAAAAGTGGAGGGGCCGATGTGGAGATTGGCTAATGTACAAATAATCTATTTATGCATCAAAGCTGTGACTAACTTGAAGGAAGAGAAAAATTACATGTTACCATAAACTATCACTTCCAAAGCATCTTTAAAGTGAAACTACAATTCAAAATAATTCTAGCAATTACTTGTGTCCTAAATTCTAAGTTTCAATCTTTTTCCACCAATTGTGAGCAGCTTAATCTTAAAATTTCATCTCACAGATTATTCAAAACACTTTTTTTAGATCAATAAAAATAAAAAATGGAAGGAAATTTTAGAAAAAGAAATTACTTATTTCATATATCACCTTGCTTCTCTTTCTGCTTGTACTCTTGACTTATCTTCTTCTTCTCTGCCTCCACCAATTGCAACTTGTCTATATTAAATTACTAACCAATGAGACTCTATTTTATGTGACAAATATATACTGATGAATTTCAAAACAATCAGTCTTGTGCGATATAAAAGAAAAAAGGAACGCAAATAGTCCAATTACATTTCCCACCCCAAAATAAAATAAAAGGCAAAGTCAAAGTCAAATTCAGCTAACCCCAAAAAATAAAAATTAAAAATTAAAACAAATACTTTAAACTCCAAGCAACCATATCAATTCTTGCTATGTTTGTAGGAAAAGGAAAAAGGAAAATTACTTGAGTCTTACATTTACTTTTCTTTCAAATTTGAAATAACCCAAATGGATTAAGCTAAGATATATAATGGCCTGTTTGGTAAGAAATTTTAAATATATATATATATATATATATATATACACATATATTTTACAATCCATAAAATGGTGAGTCCCACACTTGAATTTATTGTTTGGCTAATATTTTCTAAATACAATTTTCAAAAAACTGTATCCCCTTTTCCTGGGGTTTAGAACAAGATTTTAAAAATGCCTAGGGGGTGTTTTCAGGATACAAAAAAAAATGTTTTTGATGACATAGTTGTAAATAAATTGAAAACAGTAGACCCTACATATTTATCCAAACTCTTCTTTATCTCTTAAATTAAGGAGCTTATCTTTATTACAAAAAAAATTTCCACACTTCAAATTTGAAACTTATCACTAAAAAAAAGTACATGATGAGCTCTATTCCCTTATCATTATCCAAAAAATAAAAAAAAGTAATCTACAGATTCTACATATTACTTTTTGTAAATAATTTTTTTTTTTAAATATCAAAAATAGAAATGGTCTCCCAAACAATTATTTTTTATTTTTTTTTAGTATTTTGAAAATTGTTCTTAAAAGTGAGAGCCAAACACGTATAATATAAAAATTATTATCTGAAAACTATTTTTAAGTTCAATTTTTTGAAAATTATTTTTATACTGTTTTGAAAATAAATAAAAAATCCTCCTACCAATCAAGCCCTAAGAATCTTTTTTCTCAAGCCCAAAAATAATTATAAATAAGAAAAAAAGGAAAAATTGGAAGAGAAAAAAATAGCTTTCGTTTTCTGAGCTTTTGCACTTATGGCAGTTACAGATGATGATAAGGTGCACCCATAAATGGGGTCAGCCTACTCAAATTCAAAGACTACATGATCACAATCACTTTCAAATTGAAGAGATAAGATAGAAAGAGGCTGAAGCTAAAGCAATATTCTAGAAGTTTTATTTATGTTGATCTTGTAGTTTAAATTTAAAAATTAGTATTGTAGTTATCCAAATCTATAAATCGAATCCAGCGTATAATAACTGTATAGAAACCTTAACCATTGTTTTGGTAAGGCAGAACATTACCTCATATTTGTTCTCTCACAATGGCTTAATGCTTGTCGTGTTGCTTTATCTCTCAAGCTCTATCTTACGCCTGTCCTCCTGGACATCTTCTACATCTGCTTGCCTCCGTGCTTCCACTCCCCTAAAACTAAAATCAGAATTAAGAAGCAATTGATCAAAAATTCAGTTCAATCCTTTCTTGGAATAGTTTGAGGGGAGTTGAGAAACCAAGGAAAAAATTGATCTGAAAAAAACAAAAATAGATAATGGAAAATCCTTAACAAAGAGAGAGAGATAGAGAGAGAGGTTGAAGGTACCTGTGAAAGAGTAGATCCTTTGGAAGCTTTGACAATCTCCAATTGAAAATCTAATTGGAATTTCTCTGAGCTTTGTCTATTAATATATACTAAATTGTAACCCTATACATAATATACAATTAGATGCATAATATAATTCCTATATATTAATCTA
>JARYZH020002857.1:0-13304 GCA_030021035.2 Notholithocarpus densiflorus
AATGCTATAGGTGTTGATGTTGAGAAGAAATTGAAGAAGAAAAGGCCAAAAACAAATGGCGTTTCGTCAGAAAAAGAAACTCCGGTGTGTGAGGATGAGAGAAGAGATGATATTAAGAAAAACAACTTCGAACATCACGTTGTGGAACTAAGTAAAGACAATGCCGAAGATGTTCATGTAGAGAAAGAATCTAGGCATAAGAAACAGAAGAATGACAAGCTCTCAAAAAAACAAGTTCCAGTCCATGAGGAGGTTGATGCCAAGGTTGAAAAGAAACTAAAGAAAATGAATGCGAGGCAAGGCGTGCTTGATGTTATTGATGATCCAGAAGCTTCATTTATGGAGATTTTTGCACCTGACAATGCAGAAAATCCCAAATATGACGATAAAAAGAAGATAGCTAACAAAGCTATTAAAGACATGAAGACGTTGGATGGCTTAGTTTTAGGGGTGGCAAAGTAAGCCAAAATTCATTTGCCCGCCCAAACCTACCAACTCTAATTGAATCCAAACCCACCCAATTATTAGTTGGGTTAAATAGGCATCAACCCAATTAGATCCAGTGATTATTGGGTTTTAATTAAAAATTTATTGAACCCCATTTAACCCAAATTCAATCTAGCTCTTTTCATATTAAAAAAAAAAAAAAAAAAAAAAAACCAGCTCTTAGACAAAATTAGACTCTAATTTTCTTATTTTTATTTCCCTAACTTTCTCGGCAGCCAAACGCATTCCAATTTCGTTAATATCTTTAACAAAAGCATTAAAAGAGAGCTCTCAGATCGCCTTTTTCACTTACACTTCTTCTTCTTCTTCTTCTTGTTCGTCTTCTCACACTTTCTCTACCTCCACTACTTCACTCTGCCTCCGACTCGGAGCTTCGATCCTTGCTTGAATTCAAGAAAGGGACCCACAGCGACCTCAATGGTGCCGTTTCGTCGCATCGTTGAATGCCAATGATTGTCCCTCCGCCTGGCCCGGCGTCTTCTACGAAGGAGGCGATAGCGCAAACTCCGGCAATGTCACCGTTATCGTCCTCGAAGGTCTCGCACTCGCCGGCGAGTTGAAGTTTCACGCTCTCACTGAACTCAAAGCTCTCAGAAACCTCAGCATTGCCAGAAACAACTTCACCGGCCGGGTCGAGTCGGTTCTCGGCATGATCACTACTTTGCAGCATTTGGATCTATCCAGTAACAGCTTCTACGGCTTGATCCCGGCTCGGATTAACGATCTCTGGGATTGAATTACATGAATTTCTCTCAAAACAACTTCTACAATGGGTTTCCGACCGTAATTCGAAACTTACAGCAATTGAAAGCGTTGGATATGCACAGAAATGGTTTATGGGGCGACATTGCCGAGTTGGAATCCAATTTTCAAAATTCATTTCCTTATTTTTCTAAATTTTCTCGGCAACCAAACGGTGGATCACTTAGTTTCTTATCTTATTCTTCTATTTTCCTGTTGCTGAGCTGTTACTGTGTTTATGGGCATTTTGATAATTTTGATAATTGGGTAATTGGATGGGTTGGGGTTTACCCATTATAATTGGGTTGAGTTGAGTTTGGGTTAGAAGTAATTAGTTAAATGAGTTTTAATGGGTGAATGTGTTTTATATATCCAATCCAATTATGCCCACCCTAAACCCACCCATTTGACATCCCTACTTAGTTTCCATCTCCGTAAAGAAAAAGAAAGCTTAAAGCCATGGTGTTGACCCTGCACCCCGCATATCACCCACACTTGAAATTGGACTTGGTGGACCTTCAACATGGGGTGACGAATGAATGATTGCACTGTGAAGGAGCTTGCAAATGGTTCTGGACTTCTTAGGTTGGCCACTCCTTAGACATCTTGGGTGAGCTTTGAACTCATTGTCTTGTTTAAAAATGGGCTCAAGACTCAAAAGTTGAGTTGGACTGTACACATCATACTTGCACTGTGACCAATGCAAGTATGATATAATTTTGTCAGGTAACTGAGTACCTCGTTATAAGAATACTAGCCTGAGCATGCGCGAGTTGAAGTTATTTTATTTTTTTAGGTAAAGGTTAATAATTTGCATTTATTATAATTTTGAAATATATATTTTTTATTTTTCAAACAAATAAAAATGATAAATTTTAGAGATTAGGAAAAATAAGATAAACTTGAGGGAAAAGATGGTTAAATTTTAGGAGTTCTCTAATAATAATAATAATATTATTATTATTAGAGATCAAATTTGAAGTTATCGTTCACCATCCCGTCAGCGTTGTAATCATAACAATGTGCACGAGTTATAATGCATGAAATGAAATATTTCAAGAAAATATTTATAGCCCTACTTCTCACGGGAGAAATCAGAAAATCTTTGTCTTTTTACCAATGGTACTCAGCCTTGTTGCCAAGTACAAGCAGTGCTAATCAACTTATGTATAACTTCAGCAACTCAATCCCAAATATTTGGTCCCATATTCACCGAAAAAAATATTATTAAAAAGGAAAAGTTAACGGAGACTCTAAGAGTTGAGTTTAGTAACATAAACTTATAATTGAGTTGAGACATTAATTAAAGTAGTTGAATGTATGCTATGATTCGATAGGGTGAATGTGGTTAGTTTATTTATTTATTCACCGTTGTGTCAATTTTCAACGTGCCTCCTTGCTCTTGGGTTAAAGGACACCTCCCACCCATAACAGATGGGTAGCCATTACAAAATATGAAAAAAAAGAAAAAAGAAAAAGGGATGCCCTAAGTATTTGTGGGCATCAAAAACCACAAAAGGAAAAAAAGTCTAAAGGCTGGCAAGACGTTGGGGTGATTGACAAACACAATTTATTTAATAAAAATATAAAGGAAAGACTCCACAATGAGAAAGTCAAACAACTAATTTATAAAACAAAATTTCATTCACATCAAAGTAGACTCATTACAAAGGAAAAACCACTTTTTCCCACGGTATTGGATTACAAAAGACAAGATTTACTCTCTCCTTTAGTTTTTCTTTCTCTTCCTTTTTTTTTCCCTCCCCCCTATTTGCTAGTCCCCCCCCCCCCCCTCCTCTTTTATAGACATCCTCTCTTCCCTTATCCTTCTAGCTGTCCTGTTTCTGGCCGGATTTTCTTGGATATTTCTCACCTCCTTTATTGGTTTCTCCCATTTCTTATCCTAATACAATACTTTTAGGGGTGTTTGTTTTATTCAAGTTGTCTCATTTGTATTTAATGCGGTAGAAGTTATTTGCATTTAATATGGCAGAGGTTGGGTAGAAAACTCATTAATGCGGAGGTAAAGATCTTTGTTATACTTATCTATTTGGAGGATTTTCCGAGGTTATATTTGGGCACATGGTGGATTATTTGTGTTTATTACCTTGGATAAGGCTTCGAGAGATGTTGCGTATCATCAATTTCGTGAAAATGATCTGTAGAGATTCCCTTCACTTCTTAAATAGATGGGCTCATCCCATTCTACTCCATGAGATCCTCCAGGCATTTGGGCATTATCTTAAGTAAATGGGTCCAGCCCATTCCACTTCATGGGATCCTCCAGACATTTGGGCCTTAGACCTAGGTGTAAATTCTTCCATCCCCCCACAATATGGTTTAGGAAATATTTTTAGAAATTTTTTATGAGAAAGAAGAAGACACCTGTTAGGCGGGCACATAATAATAAACCCTATGCTTAAATTTTTTTTTAAAACCTTTAGGAAAAATAAATTTACTTATTATTTATAACTCAGTTTACATCTTCAAAGGTCAATTTTGCAATAGGGGAAGAGTTCACTCCAACAAAACTTATGCTAGTTCGATCTCTGAAGCAAAGGATCAAGAATGTGGAGCTTTATTTACATGTCCAAATGATATCTGCCCAAAAAAAACTTGCACAATCTCTTGTGCATAGTGAAGCCCTCCACAATTATCACTGGCAATTGGCAAACATTGCGACCTAAAATATTTTGACAAGACCAATAAAACCTACCTATAATTTTTATTTCCCAAATGAATGAAATGATAAGTCTGTAATTTTGTAAGAGATAGTTACATGTATAGGATACTACAATTACTCTTTGTTTTTTCTCACAACTTATATTGATTCCTTACTCTTTCTTTTTTCTCACAATTTACATTGATTCCTTACTCTTTGTTTTTTCTCTCAACTTACATTAATTCCTTTTTATTGGTGGGGAGGGGGGACCTTCATAATTTGAATGTGTATTACAAAATTCTTTAAAAAAAAGTCAAATTCTGGAAACAATAAAATTAAATAAAATTCTTCATATTATGCATATTGTGCGGCCTCGTGCTGTCCAAGCCCATTGGGCCTTGGACTTTAGTCATTAGCATGACTCAAGAGCCCAACTTCTGCCCTGCCTGGAATTCCGGCCAAAACTCACAAAAGCTGCGAGCCCGAGCTGGATGTTATTCAGAGGCCCGAGGAACAGGCAACCGGCGCAAGATTGCGCCTCGTCTTGCCATGTTGACCCTGTTCTTCCCGAGCAATGTTTGCAGTTGTCCGGCCACACCACGCCTGACTGCCCGGCAGTTCCTTAGGAAACATCGCTGTCAAGCACATTTGCTGGAGTGGGAACCATTTCCCAAGGCACTCTCACCTAAACGCTCACTTACAATCAACGACATTGGACCACTCGTTGCACTGTTTTGAAAGTAATCATGATCCTCCCACTAATAATTGGCTATAAATAAGAGAAGTTGGAGTAAGGGAAAGGGGTTTTTTTTTGGCTAGGAAGCAGAAAGAAAGCAAGAGAAGGGAGAAAGAAAGAAAAAGGGGAGAGAGCAGAAAAAGAGAGCATCACAAAAACAGAGAAAAGTGATCTCATTAAGTCTCTATGTGGAACGACCCAAAGTAGGAAACCCAAGCCCACCATACAAGTAAGTTGTGAGCCCAAGTGAGGTCCAGCCTACTTGCCTTACTTTTAGCGCGCACAATTGGCGCCGTCTGTGGGGAATCTCCTACAACGCTGTGGTTCTAAAGGGACTTAAGCTCGGTTAGCATGTCCGAAAGACGTTCGGGGAGCCAAGCGGGAACTGGATCCGTAGGGTCCACTCAGGGGTCTAGCTGGAGAGAGCGTAGGCAAAAGGAGCGAGAAGATGGGGTGCACGGTCAAGAGGGAGAACGGTTCGGTACGAGAGAGCTGACAATGGGGGAAATAGATATGGGGCGGGGTCAAATCTGTCCGGCCAACGTCACCGGCATAGCCGTTCACATTCCCGAGAATCTCGTCAACGACCAGATCGTTCGCATTTATGGGGATAAAGAAGGAATCGAGACCGGCCACGCTCCTGCGAGTCTCAACAACGCCGGGATTGCTCACGCTCACGGGAACATTTCGTTCGAAATTCTGTCTCTCCAGAGGAAAGGCGACCTCATAATGCAGCCATGGATGCCATGAGTCGCGCATTGCGAAAAGCAGCCAGGTCCCCGTTTTCAGATGATATCGAGGGGGCTGAAATGCCGAGCAGGTTTACTCGCCCGCCGTTCAATTCTTACGACGGAAAAACGGACTCGGTGGAGCACGTCAGTCATTATATTCAGATGATGTCCCTGCATACTCATAATGACGCGTTAATGTGCAAGGTATTCCCTTCAAGTCTTGGACCTACTGCTTTAAGGTGGTTTAATGGGTTACGGAAAGGCTCGATACGAAATTTTTTCGAGCTAATTCAAGAGTTCGGGGTTCGGTTTATGACCTGCAGCCGTGTACCACAGCCGGTGGATGCGCTATTGTCCATGAGAATGAGGGCAGGGGAGACCCTCCGTAATTACGCCAGCCGGTACTGGGAGCTGTACAATGAGATAGGTGGGGATAATGAAAAGGTTGCAGTAAGCACTTTTAGAATGGGGTTGCCCGAGGACTCTGGACTACAGGAGTCATTGACTAAGAAGCCTCCCGAAGACATGAGATAGTTGATGAGGCGCATTGAGGAATACAAATGGCTGGAGGATGATCAGCTGCAAAGTAAAGGTAAAGCACCAATGATAAACTGCTCAAGGCAGAGTGGTTTTCCTTTCATACCCCGGGGGGGCTTGGCTATTCAGGAACCAGCAACACGAACGGGAGAGGTAAATGTGGCATTCAAGGAGCCGATACACAAGATCGTTGACCGGATCAAGCACGAACCATACTTTTGGTGGCCGAACAAAATGGGTGGAGACCCATCCAAGAGGAATCAGAACTTGTACTGCACCTATCACCGGGACAAAGGGCACACCACCGAGCAGTGCCGGGTGTTGAAGGACCACCTCGGGCAACTGGTTAATGCCAGGCATTTGAAGGAATTTGTACTGGACTCGGGAGACAGAAATGCGGGGCAGGATACTTGGCAAAGGGGGAACCCCCTTCCACCCCCTGTAGGGGTTATCAAAGTCATTCACGCTGCCCCAGAGAGGTTTGCCACGGGAGGAAGGAATGGAGTGTTGGCTGTAGTACCAATGGAGAGCTATTCGGAGGAACGGCCACCGGAGAAGAAAACAAGGTATACACAGGAATCTATCACTTTTAACAATGACGACTTGGAAGGGACAGTCCAGCCGCACAATGACGCATTAGTAGTCACTGTCAGGATAAGTGGTTTCTTGGTAAAAAGGGTAATGGTAGACCAAGGGAATGGGGCCAATGTAATGTATCCGGACCTGTACAAGGGGCTTGGGCTGAAGAAGGAGGATCTCATGAAGTATAGTACGCCCTTGGTTGGGTTCGATGGCAAGGTAGTGATTCTGGAAGGGCAAATTTCACTCCCCGTGATTATGGAAGGTAAAAAGGTACAAGTAACATTCTTAATAGTAGCGTCGTTTTCTCCCTATACGGCAATTTTGGGAAGGCCGTGGATCCATTCAATGGGGGCTGTCCCCTCTTCCCTGCATATGAAGATTAAGTTCCCTGCCGAGCAGGGTATTGCCATGGTGAGAGGAGACCAACAAATGGCAAGGCAATGCCTCATTGCTGTGGTTGGTTGGGAGCGGGAGCAGTCTGAACGACTGGCTCAGGCCGACCAAAAAGGGCAAGTTGAGAAGTTAAAAAGAGCTGGAGAGGAGGAGCAGATTGAATAGAGGCAGGATGGGCGAGAGGACCCATCCCAAAAGGTCCCATTATAGCAGTCACAGCAGCCCCATGAAGGAATGGGGGCCGGCGGTGCCGAGGATTTAATAAAGGTGAAGATTTTGTCGGATACTGATAGGTACTTTAAGGTCGGGGCCAGTATGGAAAATGAAGAGAAAGTGCAAGTGTTGTTGTTGCTTGTTCAAAATTTAGATATCTTCGCATGGAGTCCTTATGAGGTGCCCGAGGTTGATCCTGGGTTCATTGTTCACAAGCTTAACGTAGACCCCACGTTTCCCCTAAAGAAGCAGAGGCCAAGAAGGTCGGCCCGAGAGCACGTCGACGCAGTCAGGCAGGAGGTTAAGAGGTTAGGGGATGCCGGGGCGATAAGAGAGATCTTTTTCCCAGAATGGTTGGCAAATACTGTGGTTGTTAGAAAGAAAAACGGCAAATGGAGGGTCTGCGTAGATTTCACTGATTTAAACCGAGCCTGCCCAAAGGACCCATTTCCTATGCCAAAGATAGACCAGTTGGTAGATGCCACGAACGGGCACCCGAGAATAAGTTTCCTGGACGCCTTTCAAGGATATCATCAGATTGCTTTAGCTGCCGAGGATCAGGAGAAGATAGCTTTCATAGCTCTTGACGCTAACTATCATTACACTGTGATACCTTTTGGGTTGAAGAATGCCGAGGCAACATATCAACGGATGATGGCGAGGATGTTCCAAGACAAAATTGGGCGGACCGTTGAAGTGTATATTGACGACATGGTGGTAAAGAGCAAGCAGGAAGCGCAACACATGGAGGATCTGCAGGGGGTGTTTGAGATATTGCGGAGACATAAGTTGTGCCTTAATGCCGAAAAATGTGCTTTTGGAGTGGGGGCTGGTAAATTTTTGGGGTACTTAATCACCAGCCGGGGAATAGAAGTTAATCCTGACCAGATCGAGGCTGTGAAGTGGCTCAAGTCGCCGAGCAATCCAAAAGAGGTATAGGTGTTAACCGGGATGCTAGCCGTTCTCAACCGGTTTATCTCTAAGTTTTCAGATCGCTGCCGTCTGTTTTACCAGCTTTTAAAGAAGTGGAAAGGATTTTAGTGGGATGATGAGTGTGAAAAGGCTTTTCATGATCTGAAGGAGTATTTGACGCGGCTCCCATGATGACAGCACCAGAGCCCGGCGAGGACCTATTCATGTACCTCTCAGTGTCCGACCATGCAGTAAGTGCTGTACTTTTAAGAGACCGTGGAGTGTAACAACCCGTGTACTATGTCAGCAAGACCCTAGTCGACGCAGAGACCAGATATTTGCTTCTGGAAAAATTAATATTGGCATTAGTGCATGCCACCAGAAAGTTACCTCAGTACTTCCAAGCTCATACCGTGTATGTACTGACCGAATTTCCTCTGCAGTCGTTGTTGAAGAGATCGGACTTCACGGGGCGAATAGCTAAGTGGGGGACCCGGCTTGGGGCCTTCGACGTCAGGTATAAGCCGAGAAATGCGGTAAAGGGGCAAGTCTTAGTTGACTTCGTGGCTGAATTTCTCCTAAAAACCAAGGGGAGATAGTTTGTCAGCTTGAGTATCGCCCGTGGAAGGTACATGTGGACGGCACTTCTAGCGCCATGGGAGCTGGCGCTGGGGTCGTCAGAATTACCCCGGAAGGCATACGGTTGGAGCAGTCATTCAGATTGAGGTTTAAAGCCTCCAACAACGAGGCAGAGTACGAAGCTTTGCTTGTCGGATTAAGGACAGTCTCGAGCCTGGGTGCCCGGCAAGTAGAGGTTTACTCAGACTCGCGGCTAGTAGTTAATTAGATCCAGGGAAGTTATGAAGCCCAAGATCCCCGAATGAAAGCGTACTTGGAGTTGGTAAAGCAAACTATGAACAACTTTTGTATGGTTAAGGTGACTCACGTGGCTCGCGCACAAAACAGACACGCTGATTCTCTCGCTACGTTGGCATCATCCTTGGCCGAAGAAATCCCTCGGCTAATTAAGGTAGAGCTTGTTCCAGAACCGAGCATTAAGTTGGCAAGTGGTGAGGGGGCCGCAGTGATTGGCTTCACGACGATTACAACATTAGGGCCGAGCTGGATGGATCCCATCATAAACTTCTTAGCCGAGGATTGTGTCCCAGGAGACGAAAGGGAAGCTGACAAGATCCGTAGAGTGGCAGCCCGGTATTGGTTGTCAAATGACCGAAAACTGTATCGTAGGTCCTTTGGGGGACCATACCTTCTATGCTTGCATCCCGAGAAAGTAAACCAATTGTTGGCTGAACTGCATAACAGGGTGTGCGACAGTCATGTGGGGGGACGATCATTGGCTCACCGGGAAATGACTTAGGGATTCTGGTGGCCCTAAATGCAGAGGGACGCCGCGGAATACGCGCGTAGATGCGAGCAGTGTCAAAAGCATGCCCCCCAGATCCACCTGCCTGCGGGGTGCTTGAACTCGATTAGCAGTCCTTGGCCTTTCGCACAGTGGGGGATGGACAACATCGGCCCCTTTCCTCGGACCACAGGTAATCGAAGGTTCGTATTGGTGGCTGTTGATTATTTTACCAAATGGGCGGAGGCAGAGGCTCTGGCCAATATCCGGGACGTGGATGTGAAGAAATTCGTATGGAAGAATATAATCACAAGATTTGGGGTGCCGGACTTCCTTGTGTCTGACAACGGGCTGCAATTTGACAGCCGAGCTTTCCGAGAGTTTTGCAGCAATCTTGGCATTAAGAACAGGTACTCCTCCCCGGCGTATCTCCAAAGTAATGGTCAGGCCGAGGCTGTAAACAAGGTGATTATGAATGGGCTGAAGAGAAGACTGGAGGGAGCAAAGGGTAACTGGGCCGAGGAATTACCCAAGGTTTTATGGGCGTACTGGACGACCCCTCGGAGGTCAACAAAGGAAACTCCGTTCTCTCTCACATACAGAGCAGAAGCCGTAATACCAGCCGAGGTCAATTTGTGCAGTGGGCGAGTTTCAGAATTTGACTTAGCCCAAAACGACGGTTTGATGGCGTAGCAGCTTGACTTGCTAGAGGAGTACCGGGAGACGGCAGCTATACGACTAGCCGAATATCAGTAAAGGCTTGCAATGCGCTATAACCGAGATATTAGGGTAAGGGAGTTCAGTGTCGGGGATCTAGTACTTAGGAAAGCTGTGGGAAACATGCGGGATACGAATGCTGGGAAGTTGGCCCAAACTTGGGAAGGACCGTACAGAATCACGGCTATTGCAGGTGTGGGAGCGTATTATCTGGAAGACATGAATGAGACACCACTGCCTCGGCCATGGAATGTCCATAATCTCAAGAGGTTTTATCAATGATCATCTGTGCACAGAAAAATGTATTTTGTACTAACATGGTATCGATGAGGTTTATTTGTGCGAATCTGGTCAATATTATTATTTATTTGTCGACCATGTCGCTGAATATGAAGGAAGCCAGTTTTGTCTAAGGACAGAAACCTATTTCTCGGTTCGATCCCTATCACCGGACAGGTGGAACCTTTAACTTTAAAAAACTCTCTAAGGACAGAAACCTGTTTCTCGGTTCGATCCCTATCACCGGACAGGCGGAAACCTTAACTTTAAAAAACTCTCTAAGGACAGAAACCTGTTTCTCGGTTTGATCCCTATCACCGGACAGGTGGAAACCTTAACTTAAAAAAACTCTCTAAGGACAGAAACCTGTTTCTCGGTTCGATCCCTATCACCAGACAGGTGGAAACCTTAACTTTAAAAAAACTCTCTAAGGACAGAAACCTGTTTCTCGGTTCGATCCCTATCATCGGACAGGTGGAAACCTTATTCAAAAAGTTACTCTCTAAGGATAGAAACATGCTTCTCGGTTACATCCCTATCACCGAGCAGGTGTAAAACTCATCTTAAAAGAATTTTCTTTAAGGTCAGGAGCCTAATTCTCGGCTCGATCCTTTCCACCGAGCATGGGAAAACCCATTTCTAACAACTGTCACTAGTAATTGAAGCGTGTTTCTCGGCTCACTCCCTTCAACCGAGCAGGTCGAAGGGTAAGCGTAATGCCAAGTGTTTATAAGTGCAATTCAGGCAACTAGTCAACAAACAACACTTTAATCAAAACCAAAGCAATAAAAGTTGTTTCACCACCAAAATCCGGTGATACAAAGATTAAACTTAGAAATTAAACAAACTGTTTACTCGCCACATCTCGGCGACATAGGCAGATCGACTTAAAAATTAGTTAACTACTTAAACGAAGAAAGAGCAAACCAAGATAGGCGATCAGACGGTAAGGTCCACAGGCTGCTTCTCGGGCGCAGCAGCTTGACTCTGAGCGCCTTCACTGAAGGGGTCGTCAGTGCGGGGGTCGCTGGTAGCTTCTGTCCCGATCATTTCCACGTGTGCATCAATCTACTCAACCAGCTTCCTCAGATTGTCCATCTCCTCCTCATTAACAGGCCTAGTTGGGTTCTGCACGGCTGGGGAGGAGACCAGAAATGGAATTCGGCCAGCATCCCTTAAAGGGGAGTCTTCGGGCACTCCTAAGGTATGCAGTGCAGCCATCCAACCATCCTGGAAAGATAGCTGCCGAGCTTCCTTGACAACCAGTTCCACACCCCTCTTGGCGTCGGCAAATCCTTCGTCGTACCACTTATTTTCGCAAGCCTCCAATGCCGCTCACAGATCGGTTAATTCTTCAGCTTGGGTAACGTTCAGACTGGCCGCTTCAGCCAACTTCAGCTCCACCTCATTTTCTTTTGCCGCCAATTTCGCCAGCTTTTTCTCCGCCATCACTCGAGCTATCTCCGCGGCAGAGGCTCTCTTCTCGGCATCATCAGCAGCTTTCGCCTTGTCTTTTGCTGCTTTGGCGGCTGCCACTCGGCCGGCCTTTTCCAGATTAGCTTCCTCGGAAAGGTACTTTAACCGTTCGTTCAGAACATGAGCTAACTGAGCGACCTGATAGAACGAAACTAATCATGTACGGCAGTTTGAGGAAGTGCCATATATGGCATCAAAGAGAGTGTACGTAAATAATAGTAAATAAATGGATGGACACATAAATAAAATATATACAAGGAAAGAGAGCGTACTGCAATAGTATGCCACTAAAACCTCTTCCCTAAAGACTCCTCAGTTCCATCCGCGAAAGTGCTCACATCCTTGGGGAGAAGCAAGCCGTGCACTAAACTTTGTGCAACCCGACCCCTTTCTCCTTTCCCCCATGTCCGGACGCTAGCGTCGGTTAGGAGAGGCAAACCGTCCAACTCGAAGGTGGGCTGCCATGCCGGTGCTGACCGGGAAGAGAAGGCCACGTTTGTCCCAACCTAGGCCGAAGGTTCCTGAATAATAATACCCCCTGGTGTTGGGGGAGGGGTTCGGATTTGAGCGCCGCCCGGACTGGTGGAAGGCTGGTCGGTGGCCCGTGGTCTTTTACGGGCTCTTGTTGTAGGAGGAGGGGGTGGGGGATGTGCAGGGGGAGTTTGACGACGTCCCTGAGGTGGCTGTTGTTGCACGGTCTAACGTGCGCCAGGGATGAAACGGCTGACTGTTAAGGTCTTGCGAGTCACCATTTCTTTGCCGCGGACAGGATGTGTTCTGGAGGAATCACTGGATTTTGCAGCCGCGTGTTCGGCTTCTTGAACATGAGCCTCTTGTTCAGCAGGAGCGGCTTCGGGGGGTGCGTTCTCAGAGACGCCGAGATACTAATTCGACTGTTTAGTCTCTGATAGGTGCAAGCTCGTCCGAACAAGTATATCGTCGACCGATATCCCGAGCTTCACCTACGGTAAATCTTGGAGGCAGGAAGTTCGAGTGCCGAACGTCTATGTAAGAGAGGAGGGGACTATCTACTAAGAGAGCTTGGCCAAAAGGCTGCCAAGTAGAATACACTGGGTTTACGCCGAGAATTAGATGGGATGCCCTAAGCTGCCCATCCCTGTGAACAAAGATCTCGGACCTAAGTACGAAATTTAGGTCCCGTACATGAACAGTTCTGACGTCTTAGGTAAATACCAAACCGTCTGCAGCAAAAGACAATGGGTCAGATTCAGGACAATCAAAATAGCCATTGGCAAGTAAGGAAAAAGAAATTTAAGATCTTGACGAACCCACTTCACGCCGTGAGAGGGGGGGAGGGATATCACCGACAAACCAGTTGCCGCGCACCCGGACGAATTCTCCGGCAGAATTCCTGTTAGAGTCCGGCAGGCACGAGATCAGCCGTACCCTCATGTCTCTAACCTTTAAGTAGTAATTTGTTTTCTTCTTTCCACA
>JARYZH020002858.1:0-5000 GCA_030021035.2 Notholithocarpus densiflorus
AGATTTAAATCCTTTGAACCTTGATACTCATCCATGTCAGTGGGTTTGGGAAACAAATACCACGCCTTGAATACAATTCTTTTTATGGCTTTGTTCCTAAAATAGCATTCCTACCTGTGAAGTTCTTGGTTCAAGAGGTTTTAATCTTGATACGATGTGGAAGTGTGTGGAAGTGCTTCTAAATTTATCACCCATTTTCTGAGAGATTGCCCAGAGGTGAGCAAGGTGTGGAAAGGGTTGGGAATTAGGCATACTAACCAAGTTTTTTATGGTCTTCCCGTCATGGACTTGCTAAAGAGCAACTGTAGCTCTTCTGATTGTTTTCCCAGGCCTCGGATCCCTTGGAAAATTCTCTTCCCATAGGCAATTTGGCTAATTTGGCTCCAAAGAAACAAGATTATCTTCCAATCTAGGAGAGTAGATCGTAATACTTATGCTCACTGCATTAACAAAGGAGTAGAGTTTTGATGAGAATGCAAATTGTCATATTTTTCTCCCTTAATGTTTAGTCTTTTATACTTATTTAGTGCCTAAATGTACTAATTATTCTTATATTTTGATTTAGGATGCAAATGGAGGCATTAAGTGCAAAATGTAGCTAATTGGGTGATTTTGGACTTTTTCGACATTGCTTCATAATCTGGGCATAACTCTCTCATCAAAGATCCAATTGAAATGATTCAAGATGCTATGGAACTCCAAGAAAAAGCTCTACAACTTTCATGTTTTGAGTTTTGAGAGATACTGGATGCATCAAGGTCGAAATTGGGATTGAAGTTGCTACACCTGCATTGCTGACGTTCTGGAATGTTCCTTTGCCTGAAATTCTAATACCTGATGTGGTTTATTTTCAGAAGCTTCCAGATCTGGCGCACAAAAATTCCAGCTAAAAAATCACCACTTTCCTAGTTATATTAGGACTTTGTTTTATTTTTAATATTTTCCGTAATTAGTCAGATTTGGATATTATTATTTTGAATATTTTTAGGAGATTTTGTAGGCTTGGGAAAGGGGGAATTAACGTGTAAAAGAGGGGAGGAGAAATAAGATTGGACACACGCCTCTCTCTCCCCTCTTCTCTAACTTCTCCTTTGAGTTTTCATCATGGCCTTACTTGGCTAAACTTTTATACTTGGTCAAAGGAAACTGAAGCCTCGGAATCAATAAAACTGTGAGATCTAATTTGTTTTTATTGTTCAATTTATGCTTTGAATATCGGATGTTCTTTTGTGCCTATTTTTATGATTGTCTACTTTAATTACTAGGAGGCCTACTAGTTTATTATTCATTGCAATCTACTGCTAGGTTAGATATCAAATCCATAATTGTTTGATCTCTCTAATTTGTGAAGCAACCAAGATTTAATGATTTGCTGTGTTAGAAATTATTAGATCTTAGGAAGAATGCTCGGCTAAATTAAATGCAACCGCTTGTGCTTGTGTTGTTTAGCTTCATCAATCTCTCTAATTCTTAAGGTTGCTACTAGATTAAACCTTTAGCGCTTGTCTTGGGTTGTTTAGTAGTTAGGGTTAATTAGATCGCTTATTTTCTAATTAACTGCGACTAAGGAGAAATAGGAAAATAGTTCCAACGGTGAATATTCAAAATGTGAATTGATATATGCTTGCATTGATGATCATTTATAATATTCCGATGGTGGATGTTGATTTAGACCAAGGTTTGTTTTCTTGATTGATTTTGATACTTTGATTTGAATTGTTCCTTAGTTGTTTTTCTTAAAATTGTTTTCGTTATACTCAAACCCCCCCCCCTCCCCCAATCCTTGTTCACGTAGCATAAAACTAGGCTAGATACTCTCCGTGGGAACGATTCTTACTCACACCACTACATATATTTTTAGGAGTATAGGTTTTTTTTTTGGTTGCCTACGACAGCACACCAAATTTTGGCACCGTTGCTGGGGAGTGATTCTAGTTGATTTTTGTGCTTCTTGTGATCCTTAATTCATGCTTGAAATTTTCAAAAAATAAAAATAAAAATCGTTAGTTTTTGATAGTAATGGTTTCGGCAGAATTCTGATTCTAGTAGAACTAGGCCTTGATAGTATAGTTTTCTAAAGGTAAACGACGTTTTGAGCAAGACTAGTTAATCCATTGGATTACTAGCCCCAATCTCTCGAGGCCAAATTCCACTGTTTTCCTAGGGTTTTTAGGCATTTTATTTTATTTTTTATTTTTTATTTTATTTTGTGTTTTAGCATAGATTTTTATTTTTTAATTTTATTTTCAATACTCTAGATTTTTCCTGATTTGTTTTTCATGGTTTATTCGAGTTTCCTTGATTGTTTATGACTATAACTCCATCTTCTAATCAAGGTGTTTTGCAGTACGATCTAAAAATAGAGAGAACTTTGCGCAAGTTGAGGAAAGCTCGGAGAAATTCTGAAGAGCACGATCTAGCTCTTGATTCCCTATTTGCTAGCGATTCTAATTTAGAAGAGAAGGAAGTCATGGCTGGAAATCAAACTTTGAAAGAGTTTGCCGCCCCTGATTTGAATCAACAACCCTTATGCATAACATTACCTACTTTAGATGCTACTGCTACTTTTAAATTAAAATCTGGACTAATACATCTCTTTCCCACTTTTCATGGCCTTGTAGGTGAAGATCCTCACAAGAATCTAAAGGAGTTGCATGCGGTGTGCACGAGTTGAAACCCGCGGGGGTGACTGAAGATCAAATTAAATTAAAAGCCTTTTCATTTTCTTTGAAGATTCGATTAAGGATTGGCTCTATTATCTACCCTCCGGGAGTATTAAAACATGGAACGAGATGAAGAGGTTGTTTTTGGAGAAATATTTCCCAGCTTCAAGGGCGGCCAACATTCAAAAAGAAATTTGTGGTGTAAGGCAGCATAACAGAGAGTCCCTACATGAATATTGGGAACGTTTCAAGAAATTATGTGCAAGCTACCCCCATCATCAAATTAGTGAGCAGTTACTTATCCAGTATTTCTATGAGGGCCTTCTACCCACTTATAGGAGCATGATTGATGCAGCTAGTGGAGGAGCTTTGGTGGATAAAACTCCCGAGGCTACGAGAAACTTGATTGTAAATATGGCGGCCAATTCTCAACAATTCAGCAATAGGCTTGACCCTCCATCTAAGCATGTTAATGAGGTAAATATTTCCTCCCATGAACAACAAATTGCGAGTCTAACTTCTCTTGTTCGTCAAATGGCTATAGGTAATATGCAAACGTTGAAGGCTTGTGGGATTTGTTCAGTAGTAGGGCATCCAACTGATATATGCCCAACTTTTCAAGAGAAGCCCATTAAGCAAGTGAATGCGATAGGTGGTTTTCCTGGACAACCGTAAAGGAAGTATGATCCCTATTCAAGCACATTTAACCCGCAATCTTAGCTATGGGAATCCACAAGTAAATCAGCCTGCGACTCAAAACCGCCCAATTTGCCAGCAATATAAGCAGTCATTCCCCCCTAGACAACAACCAGGCCAAACTTCTAATTCTCTTGCCACTAATACTTTGCAATTTCAACAGAAGACGAAACAATTTCAACAAGAGGCGAGGGCCAATATTCAAAGTTTGGACAATCAGATGGGCCAGATGGCAACCGCAATTAGAGAGGCACAAAGTTCGGGGAAGTTACCCTCTCAAATGGTAGTAAATCCAAGAGAAAATGCAGTGCAATCGTTTTGAGAAGTGGTAAAGAGGTAGAGATTCTAGTAAAGGAAACCCTTGTATCGTCGAAGCAAGAAAAGGAGAAAAACGTCGTTATAGACAAGGACATTCCCAATGATGATGACATACCTAAGTATGAGTTTCCACCACTTTCTGATTATAAACTAGTACCTCCTTTTCCTCAAGCTTTAGCAGAATCTAGAAAAGATAAGAAAAATAAAGATTTATATGAGACTTTTTGTAGATGCGAGGTAAATATTCCACTTTTAGATGCTATTAAACAAGTACCCCGTTATGCTAAATTTCTAAAAGAACTGTGTACAATTAAGAGGAAACAGAAACTTAAAGGATGTGAGAAGGTGTGAGTAGGGGAGAATGTTTTTGCAGTTACTCAAGGAAAACTCCTTGCAAAGTGCAAAGATCCAAGTATGTTTACTATCCCTTGTACAATAGGTAACACTCAACTTGAGAAGGCCATGCTAGATTTAGGAGCTTCTATCAATGTCAGGCCATATTCTATATACGCTTCTTTGAAACTTGGACCTTTGAATAAAACTGGTGTTCTGATTTAATTGGCTGATAGATCTATTGCCTATCTTAAGGGCGTAGTTGAGGATGTTCTTGTGCAAGTTAATGATTTAGTTTTCCTTGCTGATTTCTATGTGCTTGATATGGAGAATGGTGATCAAACTACTCCTATTTTGTTAGGAAGACCATTCTTAAAGACATCCAAGACTAAGATAGATGTTCATAGTGGCACACTTACCATGGAATTTGATGGTGAAATTGTCAAGTTTAATATTTATGATGCCATGAAATATCCTGATGATGATAATCCTGTTTATTCTATTAATGTGATTGATTCTTTAGCATAGGAAGTTTTTGAACTTGATGGAAAAGATGGAATGGAAGTTGCCATTAGTAAGCATCTTGAGAAAGAGAATGAGGAGTTAGCCTGGAGTACTGATTTGCAGGAAACTGTTGCAGCATTGAATGATTTTCCAAAGTTACAACAGTCAGGTGATGCTCCTCATATCACGTTACCAGCTTCTAACGAGAGACCTTTACCCTTTGTTTTGCAGGCCCCCATTCTAGATTTGAAGCCTCTCCACAGTCACCTCAAGTACGTGTTCCTTGGAGACGGAGGAACGTTACCAGTGATCATTT
This sequence comes from Notholithocarpus densiflorus, assembly GCA_030021035.2. Taxonomy (NCBI): domain Eukaryota; kingdom Viridiplantae; phylum Streptophyta; class Magnoliopsida; order Fagales; family Fagaceae; genus Notholithocarpus; species Notholithocarpus densiflorus. The sequence continues at coordinate 4,831 of JARYZH020002858.1, forward strand.
CCAGTAAACTTAGTGCACCATAAGAAGAAAAGCTTATGCAAGTCCTTAAGGAGCATAAGACGGCTATTGGTTGGACAATTTTAGATATTAAAGGAATTAGCCTGTCTACATGCATGCATCGTATCTTACTTAAAGAGGGAGCAAAACCTTCCCATCAATCGCAAAGAAGA
>JARYZH020002859.1:0-13291 GCA_030021035.2 Notholithocarpus densiflorus
ATGAAATTTCGAATGTAACACAAAACCCTCATGTAGTATTGTTCTATTTGAAAATAGTATCAATACTTGTCAATATATGAACAATTTAGTTTGTTTTTACAAATGAACTCCATGGGATTTTGAGTGTAACACAAAACCCTCATGTAGTATTGTTCCATGTGAAAATAATATCGATACTTATCATCATAAGAACAATTTAGTTTGTTTTTACAAATGTTCGATGATTTATACATATAATACCACATTTTTCTTGAAAAGAAAAAAAATACCACATAGTGTGATCTCTTAGTTTAATGGTTCATACATATACAATGCCACATGTTTCTTAGAAAACAGAAAACCACATAGTGTGATTTCTTTCTTGAAGGTCTTCCAACATTCTCTGTCGGACAAGTGACTCAGTGATTTTCTATGCGTCATCACAGACAGTCATAAATTCTCTAATATAAAAAAATTTATGTTGTCATATCCTATTTGGAAACCAATTTAAATAATAATAATAATAATAATATTTTTAATAGATTGGATAGAATTTCGACCTATGCCGTCAGCTCCATAATGATTGCTACCTATTATCATGTTGAGACACCAGTTTATTTTTCGTGTAGGCGGAATTTGAATTCAAAATCTCTTATTCAAGTACAAAAGGCTTTAATAGTCAAGCTAACTAGAATCTTAAAAAAAAAAAAATCAACTTTGAGTGCAAAACAAAATAATTATTTTTTATTTTATTTTTATAATTCGATCATTACAACAATAGGAAGGAGAGATTGGAACCCTAACTCTTCTAATAAAGGAGAGCATTACAACAATAACTTGTCAACAATAGGGTTAGGGGATTGGAACCCTAACCCTAACCGAGGGGTACTACTTGATTCAAAAGTTTAAATTTATAAGTTTGGACTCACTTATATTATAACTACTCATTTTTCTCATTATTATTTGTAAAGTTGAATTTATTCAACTATGTGTTGGCTTTATTCCAAGCCAAATTTGCTTGTAATTCAGCACTTAGAAACTCTGTATTTAGGTGGAAATAATGTAAGGGTTGTGTATGAGAGAGTGTGAAGATTTGATCAAGAGTGTGTAACAAGAAGGTGACTCGAGACTGGACTTGCGACTGACTCGCGAGTGGTGACTCGCCAAAATGAAGCACACGTGTGAAGCATGCAAGAAGATGAAGAGTTAAGCCAGCTGGATCACTACAGGACAAAAAGCACAATCTGGCCTAGTTTGGTAATTGGCGACTGGAACTTGCGACTCATCCCAGTCGCGAGTGACTCGCCAGTGCACCCTGTTTTGCTGAAAAATGACTTTTCACATTCCATCACATACCCTACTAAAAAATACCCTCATACCCATGAAATGTAGAGATCTTCTAGAGAGAATTTTGAGAGAGAAACCTTAGAGAAAAACAATATTGATTCATCCACAATTTTATACACTTGATTCTCCAAATTTCTCTACTCTCACCCTCTCCATTGTCATACCCATGATAGGATCATAAACCAAATCCTTACCTCACCAAATTCAGAGTAGTGAGAAGGTTCTTGGTGTTTGAGAAGCAGTTCAAGAGAGAACCAATTCATATTAGTTGATGCAATGGGCTAATTGTGGAATTCAGAAAGCTAGAGAAGACACGATTTGGCATAACCTTGTTGGAGTAAGAAGCTTGGAGGACTTAGGTGCATTGGGTAGATTAGACTTGGAGGGTCTATTGCTATTCATGTATCCCAACTGATTTTCTAGTGAATAATTTACTGCTTGGAAGGTGGCGAAAATGTTTTTCACCGAGTTCTTCAGTTTTCTCTTCGATAACACGTGCTGAGTTCTGTCCATTACCAATTGTAAGGTGATCTTGTCCAGTATAAGGTTTAGGAAAAGAGAGTGCATTTAGGCTGGATGTGACATGATCAGTGGCTGCACTATCAGCTAGCCAGGGTTGGTCCTGAGTAATTGCTGCATTTGAAGCTATGGCCATAGTAGCTAATTTTGTAGGAGGATGCTTTCCTTGAGATGCATAATCCATCCTATGATAGCAATCAATAACAAGATGACCAATCTTGCCACAGATCTGACAAGTTGGTCTCTCACTCTTGATGCCTTGAGCCTGTGATGGAGAAAATTGGTTTTGTTGATTCTGATTTGATGAATATGGAGAAAACTGATGTGGAGAATAATTAGATCCTCTACCACCTCCATTACCTCTACCTCTATTTCCATTTCTTCCTCTTCCTCTGCCATTGAATTGATTATATTGATTGTAACCTCTAGGTCTGGAAATGGTGTTTACAGCCATTACAAAGGCATCCTTGATGTCTCTAGTATCATCTAGAGACTCTTCTTCTGCATTGAGTAAAGTAGTGAGTTCATCAAAACTCCACTGTGTACTTCTTGTACGTATGGCAGATCTGAATGCATTGTAGTCTTTTGAAAGACCTTTGAGAGCTATGTGAAGTAATTCCTCATCATCAAGAATTACTCCTACTGCCATCAGCTTATCCCTTACAATCTTTATTTTCTACAAATATAGATCAACAGAATCAGTACCTTTTCTGATATTGTGAAGCTCACCTTTGAGATTCATAATGTGTGATCTTAAGATTGAAGAAAAAAAAATTTCAAGAACCCTCCAAACTTCCATTACTGAGTGGCAACCCATAGTAAGAGCAAGGATTGAAGGTGTTAGTGTTGAACTAATGAATGTAACTAGTGCTTTCTCCTTCGATATCTAAACCAAATAGTCAGGATTCACAATTATTGTGATAGTTCTTGAAAGATCTTTGAAAAATTTCTCAGGAATTAGTTGAGTTTCATCAAGCAGCTCAACACATAGAGTAAGTATCAAGCACCATAGTAATTTGATGCTTCCACACAATATAGTTTGTACTATCTAGTTTCACGATCATCGTGTTGACCATATTTGACAGAAGTAGAAGAGGTTGATTGACCAAATTAATTGAAGAAGTAGTAGATGAAGATGCCATGGACGCCATTGTAGAGGTTGAAGATGATGTTGCAGTAGAAGCCATCTGTGGCTCTGATACCATGAAGAAAAGCTTGGATTTGCAAGCTAATCACAAGAAATCTATTGAATGTTCTAGAACAAATTCAGAGAGAGAGAGAAAGAGAGAGAGAAAGCCAAAGGATTATTATTGCTCACATATAGAATTATACATCATCAAGGTATTTATACAGAAGGATTATACATAAATTATTTCTAGAAAATTCTAACAATCATAACAGAAATTCCCGCGCAATGAGGATCTGAACTATAACAAATTAATTCGTGCCATAACAGATCTTTACACGTGTCATAACTGATTTCCAAAGCACCTAGTTGTTGCCTTGCTGTTGAGATGAAACGCAGCGTTTGAGTAAGTAATCACACGTGCGTTTGATAGGACGTGTTAGCTCTTGACGATGTCATTTTTTTGATGTTGCTGGTGCTCTTCTTCAACACTCCTGAAATATGAAAAATAGTGTTTGTTTCTCTCATATTTATGGTGGGGTCTATTCATTAAATTCATGGTAAGGTCCAACATAAATGTAAGAGGAGAGAGCATCATTTCATTATAGTACTTAAGAATGTTCCGTGACAAATAGTCATAATTGCTAGGTGATTTCTGCCTAGACTAACCAAAATAAGAAAGTGAGACAGAGGGTACAACATTCATGTGTTAAGTATTCATTTTTTCAACATCAACCAATCATTTGGAAGTGGCCTTCCTTCTTCCAGGTATCTTCCCTGTAAAATAAGACTTAGAATTATTGAAATATATGGGTTTTTATTTAATTTTTTAATTAACTTCCAAGCAATTCTCTTCTTATCAAATCAAAAGAGAAAGGAAGGTAATTCCTATAGTCAAGCTCCGTATGTGTAAAAAAGGGATGAAGTGGGTGTCTGCGCCATTGAGTCACCGAGGAAATATCATAACAATGAAGTAGGAATAATAGACAAGGAAGCCCTGCAAACAGATTATAGGTAACAAGTAAAAACTGGTAGAAGTTGAATAGAAATACAAACAAGGATCTTATTGGAACTGATGTTGCAACACTGTTTTCATGTTGAGTAGGGAGTTTATGCCCTTGTTGTAGTGTACTAGCTGAAGATTCAGTGTTGTTAGGACATATGTGGTTTGTAGGGAATTAAACCAAATTTCCAACCTGTGAGAAAAAAAAAAAAAAAAAAAAAAAAAAAAAAAAAAAGAGAAAACACACGCCAAAGAAAAACAATCACACGCATAAGACAGTATTTACGTGGTTCGGCAATTTGCCTACGTCCACGGAGTTGCAGGAATTTCACTATTATCAGGGAAGAATACAGAGTACAAGTTGCGGCTACAGTTTTTCCTCACAAACTAAAAACACGGCAACCACACCACCATAAAACCTTAATTACAAAAGTCGGTTTCACAATGGGCTAAACGGGCCAAAAAAATTTTCCGCCTGTCGGCCCAAGCCTCCGCTCCATGAACTAAGCCTCAGTAAATCTCTCATTAAAAACCACGCAACATTATTTGGGTCGGGTCGGGTCGGGTCGTCAAATCGGATCAAACAAAACTAGGCTCCACAAAACCCAACAAATCTCCCACTTGGAGACTAGTTCAATCACCAATATCAGCCGCTATCCTCCAAAAACAATTCCTCATCCCTGCAACTCATCCTCCTGTCCTCAAGCTAGAAGACCAATTAAATCTGCGCACAGCTTCAACTTCTCAATAGTGACACCCTTAGTCAACATGTCTGCCGAGTTCTTAGATCCACAAATCTTCTCAAGTATTACCAGCTTATCTTCAACAAGGTAATGGATAAAACGGTATTTTGTCTGTATATGCTTCGACTTTGAATGAAAAGCCAAATTTTTGGCAAGAAAGATTGCACTCTAACTGTCACTGTGTAGAATGCCCATCTCCTGCTTCTTACCCAATTCATCTAAGAAACCATGTAGCCAAATCATCTCCTTTCCAGCTTCAGTGGCAGCAACATACTCAACTTCTGTAGTAGACAAAGTAACAATCTTCTGTAGATTTGAAGCTCACGATATAGCTGTACCACCCAGAGTAAAAACAAACCCAGTAGTACTCTTTCTACTATCAATATCACCAGCAAAATCAGCATCTACATAACCCTGTAGTTTCAAATTTGCACCTGTGAAGCAAAGACATGTATCTGATGAACCCTTCAGATATCTCAGAATCCACTTGACTGCCTCCCAATGCTGCTTTCCAGGCCTACTCATGAATCTACTCACAACTCCCACTGCATGTGCAATGTCTGGCCTTGTACACACCATAGCATATATCAAGCTGCCAATAGCTGAGGTATAGGGCACCTTGCTCATATGGTCCATTTCTTCTTCTGTCTTCGGTGACTGTTCTTTGCTTAGTTTGAAATGACTACCCAAGGGTGTGCTCACTGGTTTAGCTTCATTCATATTGAACCTGCTAAAAACTTTCTTCACATACTCTGACTGTGAAAGCTTCAATGTACCATTAGCCTTGTCTCTAATGATTCTCATACCAAGGATTTGCTTTGCAGCTCCCAAATCCTTCATTGCAAACTGTTTGGACAATTGCTTCTTCAGATTATTAATCTCCTCAATGCTAGACCCTGCAATAAACATATCATCCACATACAACAGTAATATGATGAAAGAATTGTCAAAAGACTTAACATAGTAACAGTGATCAGCTTCACATCTCTTGAAATTAATTCTATGCATAAAACTGTCAAATTTCTTGTACCACTGTCTAGGAGCTTGTTTTAGGCCATACAAGCTCTTTCTCAGTTTGCAGACTAGATTCTCTTGTCCTTGAACAATAAACCCTTCTGGCTGAATCATGTAAAGGTCTTCCTCCAAGTCACCATGAAGGAATGCCGTCTTCACATCTAACTGCTCAAGATGTAAGTTTTCTGCAGCCACCATTCCCAGTACCAGTCTGATTGTTGACATCTACACAACTGGAGAAAATATCTCTGTGTAGTCAATGCCCTCCTTCTGCTGGAACCCTTTAACAACTAATCTGGCCTTGTAACGTTTGCTACCATCATGCTCATTCTTTATTCTGTATACCCACTTGTTGTGCAAAGCCTTCTTTCTTACTGGCAATTCAGTTAGTTCCCATGTCTGATTCCCCAACAAGGAATCCATCTCATCTTTCATGGCTAACTCCCACTTACTTGAATTCTCATCTTACAAGGCTTCATCATAACACTCTGGCTCACCACCATCAGTCAACAGGAGATAATTTAGAGTGGGTGAATAACGCTGTGGAGGTCTAATGTTCCTAGAAGATTTGCGGACTTCAGCTACAGGTGTACTCTGATCTACCTGTGAATTTACATTCTCCTTATCTTCTTCACCCCTTTTCTGGATAGTACTTTCAGTCAATTCATCTAAGTTGACAAACTCAAATTTCTTTTGATCTATCTCTGCAATATCTAATACTACAGTTGACCTGTCCTTATACATAACCTGTTCATTAAATATCACATTTCTACTTCTGATGATTTTCTTGTTTTGTTCATCCCAAAACCTATAGCCAAATTTCTCATCACCATAGCCAATGAAAAAACATATTTTAGACTTTGCATCAAGTTTACTACTAGCATCAGAATCAATATGAATATAAGAAACACAACCAAAAACTTTTAAATGTGAAAACTTTACCTCTTTACCGCTCCAAACCTCCTCAAGAAGTCTGAACTCCATGGGAACTGATGGTCCTCGGTTTATCAAGTAAGCTGCAGTGCTAATAGCATCAGCCCAGAAAGTTTTTGGTAGTCCAGCATGCAACCTCATACTCCTAGCATGCTCATTGAGAGTTCTGTTCATGCGCTCAGCCACACCATTCTGCTGTGGTGTCCTAGGAATGGTCTTCTCCATCCTAATTCCCTGTGTAGCACAATACTCACTGAACCCTCCATCTATGTACTCTCCTCCATTATTTGACCTCAAACATTTTACTTTTAAACCTGTTTCTGTTTCAACCATGGCCTTCCACTTCTTAAAAGTTTCAAATACATCAGATTTATTTTTCAGAAAATAAACCCATACCTTTCTGCTTGAGTCATCCATAAACCCTCCAATGGATGCAACCGGAGAAGGCCCCCACAAATCAGTGTGTACTAACTCCAATTTTTCAGCCTTCGGTGTCTTACCAATTTTCAAGAAGCTCACCCTTTTCTGCTTTCCTAAGATGCAGCTTTCACACATGTCAAAATCAACGGACTTTAATTCTGGTAGTTTCCCTTTTGACAGCAGCATCTTCATCCCTTTCTCACTCATGTGACCAAGTCTACGGTGCCATAGGCTTGTATCAGTACTTGCATCAGCAACTGCAATTGTGTCTCTTGGACTTGAGGTCATATACAGAGTACTAGTCTTCTTTCCACGAGCCAATACCCTAGCTCCCTTTGTAACCTTCCAAGTACCACCAACAAATAGTATTGCATGTCCTTCATCATCAAGTTGCCCAACAGAAATCAGATTCCTCCTCAGGTCAAGAATATGTCAAACCTTCTCCAGTAACCAAACAGATCCATTGGGCAACAATATCCGGACGTCTCCCATACCTACAACATTCAAGGCTGAACCATCAGCCAAATACACCTTACCAAAATCACCTGTAATATAATTCTGTATGATTTCTCGGTGTGGGGTGGTATGAAATGAAGCTCCTAAATCCAAAACCCAATCATCAAGTGGACTGTCTACTGCAAGAAGTAATGCATCCTGTACCTCTTCTGTTACAGCATTAGCATAATCATCTCCATTCTTCTTCTTAGGACTTTTGCATTGATTCCTAAAGTGACCTGTTTTCCCACAGTTTCAGCATTGTACTTGTTGGCTTGATCTAGATTTACTTATGTTCCGATTAGAATTTCTGGATTTTGATCTGCCCCGGTTTGAATTTTTGTCATTACCTCTGCCTCTTGTCTCAAGGTTTAGGGCAGAACCAGATCCTGAGATTTCGCCTGCATCTCTTCTACGAATCTCCTTAGCCAGAATTAAATCTCGTATATCATTGTACTTGAGCTTTTTCTTTCCTGTAGAATTGCTTACTGCCATCCTCATTGCCTCCCAACTATTTGGCAGAGAAGCCAAGACGATCAAAGCACGAATCTCATCATCAAAATCAATTTCTACAGACGACAATTGATTTGTGATAGTGTTAAATTCGTTCAGATGTTGTGCTACTGATGCATTCTCTGCCATCTTCAAATTGAACCGTTTCTTCATCAGATGCACCTTATTGTTTGCTGACGGCTTTTCATACATACCAGACAAAGCTTTCATCAAATATGTTGTAGTCTTCTCCTTTACAACATTGTGTGCAACAGACCTAGACATAGTTAACCTGATAACTTCCAGTACCTGTCTATCAAGGAGAGCCCATTCTTCAGCCTTCATAGCCTCAGGTTTTCCCTCTAGAAGCGGCAGATGCAGTTTCCTCCCATAAAGGTAATCCTCGATTTGCATCATCCAAAATCCAAAGTCTGTGCCATCAAATTTTTTTATTCCAGACGCCTTTCCTGCTTCCTCTGCCATTGCTCCCACTCAAACCTAACCCTAGGCTCTGATACCAGTTGTAGGGAATTAAAACAAATTCCCAACCTGTGAGAAACAAAAAAAATAGAGAAAACACATGCCAAAGAAAAACAATCACACGCACAAGATAATATTTACGTGGTTCAGCAATTTGCTTACGTCCACGGAGTTGCAGGGATTTCACTATTATCAGGGAAGAATACAGAGTACAAGTTGCGGCTACAGTTTTTCCTCACAAACTAAAAACATGGCAACCACACCACCATAAAACCCTAATTACAAAAGTCGGTTTCACAATGGGCTAAACGGGCCAAAAAAATTTTCCGCCTGTCAGCCCAAGCCTCCGCTCCATGAACTAAGCCTCAGTAAATCTCTCATTAAAAACCACGCAACATTATTCGGGTCGAGTCGGGTCGTCAAATCGGATCAAACAAAACTAGGCTCCACAAAGCCCAACATGGTTCACTTGTTAAGAACATATGTCATTCTTTTATGTAATTGGCTAATCCTTTGACAAAACGCACTTTACTTGTAATTGGGTAGATCTAGGATGTGTTTAATATTTCAAGAAACAAGGTTTCAAGATCAAGTGTTGAAGTCATCAAGTCTATCTAAGAAACAAGCTGAGAAGTGCAAGTTTATTAAAGCTCGATAGCTAGCATGTGTCGAGGTTTAAGAAGCTGTTCAGCTTGTGTGCTCAACAGCTGCTTGACACCTCCTATCTATCGAGGTTTAAGAAAGAAACAGAAATTATGATATGTTTTCTTGGAATCCGTGAATGTGTCTTTGTGCCTTCTTTTCTCCTAACTCTAAACATATAAAATGATTATTTTAAGGGCCGTCAAAGAGTTCACAAGTTGCATAAGCATTGAGCAAAGTCTGTTCAAGCAAATTGTGACCGGAGACAAAGTTTTGCCCTAGTTCATCATTCTTGAAGAAGTTGCTGTGTATGTGCACCATAGGGTTTTGTGATAAAGCATCTTCTTGATCTTCATTGTCTGGATGAACTGAAGAACTTTGCAGCCAACAACCTTCTCTAGTTGGTGATTAAAGTCGCGTACTGGGATTCGCGCAATTGGTTAATCACGTACTTGGGAGCCATGCATCAAAAGGAGAAATTGTCACTACAGAACAAGTCCAATTGAGTATTGGGATAAGAGTTCAACTGTAGGTTGATATAAGGTACTAGGATTCCTTTACTTGTAACCGCTTGTTGTGATAATAGTGAAATTTCGAGAGTGGTGACCTTAAAATCACCCGGTGGGGTTTTTGCTGTGTAGGTTTTCCCTATTCGTAAACAAATCACCGTATCAAATTTATTTTCTGCTGCATTTAGATTAATTAGTAATTTGTTTGTGCTACTGCGTGCTTTGTATGTTAATTTGATTAATTAATAACTTGACTAATTAATCAATTAATTTAATCACAAGAGGTCAATACATTTTTGGCATCAAGTGTTTCAAATGTTTCTGTTTGTATTGGTTTGTTTCATATTAATAGGAATTTCTGAATTATCCAAAAAGCACTGTTGATGCCTTCTTCTTTGCGTGTGTATGCGTGTGTGGATGTAACAATCTTTGAGTCTTGACTCTTGTAGAGTAAAGTAGAAACATCCAGACTTTGACGGTGGATGGTTGTATTAGTTTCTTTTTTTATGGAAAAAAAGTAACTAATATGTATTAGTTACTTGACACTAATTTTTTTTTTTTTTGATGAACAATTACTTGACACTATATAATTTCTTAATCTGTTTGATGGTTGCATTTGTCCTTGTGTTCCACCTTTTTTTTTTTTTCGGTAATAGGGAATATATAACTGAGGCAGCGCTACATAGCCCAAGGACCACTATCAGTCTCAGTACAAAATCTATTATATCCGAGACCAGTGAGATCATATAATAAAAGTGAAGACACCTCCATAGACGGAGTGTTTAAAAGAACTGCTTGAAGTGCCATTCTTGCAAGTTGGTCAGCACGTGTATTTGCTTCCTTAAAACAGTATTTCAGCTTCCACCTAGAGATTTGGTTCATTAATTTCTGAATCATCAACCAAAGGGGCATAGTCAGCAATGGAGGCACTGCCTTGATAACCGAGTTTCCATTTCTTCTTTTCTTTTCTTTTGAGGGTAGGGACTAGGGACTAGGGAGGGGGAAAGGGTCGGTGGTGGACAGCAAATAAAGGTAAGTCTTTTTGACTTGACTGCTAAACGAACCATAAAGTAAGTAAAGCTAAAAAGAAAAAAGAATGAAGAAAATATAAAAGATTTATCCAACCTTAAAAAATTTTCAAGAAAGAAGAAAAAAACAAAAAAAAAAGACTACAAGATTTTAGTGTGCCGTGTTTCAATGAAAAATTAAAAATAATTTTATTATTTAGTTTATTTTTGTTATTATTTATGTGCTTCACTATATTTTTTAGCACTATTTATAAGTTTTACTGTATTATTTCAACTAACTTTTACGTTTATTTACAGTACTTTTAACAATAATTTTTTAATTTTAACAAAATAAGCAGTATTTAAACACAACTTTAATATATTATTTTCTAAAAACAAATACCATAAACTGTTATCTTCCTTCTTTTTCTTTTTCTTTTTTTGAAAAGATAACTATTATCTTCCAAGCAATTATTAAATTATAATAGAAATATAGTTTTTGACGTGCCAAAATAAAAAATTGAGACAGAGGGTACAGAATTCACGTGTCAAGTATTCATTTTTTCAACAGTAATCAATCAGTTTGCAAGTGGCCTCCCATCCTCCAGTTTCTTTCCAGTAAAATAAGGCCTAGAATTATTAAAGCATATGAGAAATGCTAGTGCCGTAAAAAATATCACAATTTTTTCACAATTAGTCAAATAGTAAACTGTGAGTGATAGATTAAAAATAATAAATTTATATTTTCACTACTTATAACTTGTTAATAGAAAAATTGTGATATCTTTTGTGATAGTAGCATTTCTCAATATATATATATATATATATATATTTATATATATGAGTTTTTACTTTCTATTGAAAATTTTGAATTAACTTCGAAGTAATTCTCTTTTTATTCATCAAAAGAGAAAAAAGGTAATTCCTAAAGTCAAAGCACCGTATGTGTCAAAAAAGATGAAGTGTCAAGTGGGTGTTTGCCTCCGAGTCACCGAGGGAATATCGTAGCAATCAAAAGAATGAAAAGACAAGGAAGCCCTGCAAACAGATTATAGGCAACAAATAAAACTAGTAGAAATTGAATAGCAATACTAACAAGGATCTTATTGAAACTGAATTCAGTGCGGAGGAATGTTGGATTCCTTGGAAATTTCGTAGCAATGAAGTAGGAATAGACAAGGAAGCCCTGCAAACAGATTGTAGGTAACAAGTAAAAACTGGTAGAAGTTGAATAGCAATACAAACAAGGATCTTATTGGAACTGATGTTGCAAGTTGCAACACTGATTTCATGTTGAGTAGGGAGTTTATGTCAGGGCAGATGCCCTTGTTGTAGTGTACTAGTGTTTCTAATATTTCTGTTTGTATTGGTTTGTTTCATATTAATAGAAATTTCTGAATTATCCAAAAAAGAACTGTTGATGCCTTCTTCTTTGTATGTGTGTGGATGCAACAATATTAGTAGAAGCACCCAGACTTTGATGGTTGATGGTTGTATAACTTGTATTTGTTGCTTGACATTATTATTTCTTAACATGTTTGATGGAAAAAATTATTATATGAGACGGTCTCATGAAACTTATGTCTCAATAACATGTAGGTTTTATACACGTGGAACTTACAAGTTATTGAGACATTGGTCTCATACGACTGTCTCATACAATACTTAGAGCATTCACATCTACTTTCTCGAAACTATTCTATTTTTCCATCATAAAAATTACTTTATCAATTATATTGTGCCATTTTAACACACCCAACATCCCAATTTTTATTTATCTTATTTATTCATTAAAATATTGATTTCCCTAACTCTTTCTCTCTCTTCCTCTTCATAAAAAATAATTAAAAATATCCACCCATCACCATAAATACAAGACCAAATGTAAATGCATTTGTCATTGTGTTCCACTTTAGCACCTTGATAATTGAGTTTCCATTTCTTCTTTTCTTTTGAGGGTAGGGACTAGGGAGGGGGGAAGGGTCGGTGGTGGACAGAAAATAAAGGCATGTCTTTTTGACTTGACTTCTAAAGGAACCATAAAGTAAGTAAAGAATGACGAAAATGAGAAAGCTTTATCCAATCTTTAGAGATTTTCAAGAAAGAAAGAAAAAAAAGAGACTACAAGATTTAATATATTATTTTCTATAAACAAATACCATAAACTATTATCTTCTAGGAAATTACTATAAGTTTTTGACGTGCCACATCAAACCTTGTTCACAAGAGTCACTGTTAAAAAAATAAAGAAAACCATCAACCGTTATCTTTCATGCAATTGCTCAATTAGGCTATGAAAATAGCTTTTGACATGCCGCATCAAACTTGTTCACATGAAAGTCACTAGTAACACGAGGCCATAAGTGTAGGCAATTATTATAAGAGCCATATATGATATATGCGAGTTAAAGTTTTCAAAGAATTTTCTTAAACTTTAGAAAACTTATGTAGTTGCATCACGAGAAAAATTAACTACACCTGAGCCTATTGTGAATGTAAGTGCGGATTGATGTTGCATCTTGAGTTACTCCGATGAAAAAAAAAAATCATTTGCCTCAATATTCATATACCGGTCATGAAAA
>JARYZH020002860.1:0-13291 GCA_030021035.2 Notholithocarpus densiflorus
TAGTATCTTAGAAGATGGAACAAAAGCTTGTAAGATGAAAACTTACCGAACAAGTATAAGTCACCTCCAGTGTAGTATTTTACAGCAACCTCAGGTGCAGGTGATTTTTTCAACTCCTCTACAAAGAAACAAAAAGAACAGACACCATAAGAATGATTTGAGTCACATTTAGAAGTATGAGTTACTGTCATTCTAATAGGACCCAGTGGCTTCTTGAGTAGTCTTAGTGTGAGACCTGGAGAACTCAAGGAATCCTGAGTCAAATGGGGGCTGAGTGGTAGTACAAGGTGATTAGGCATCACACAACATATGGTCTGTATGTACCAAAACAAATATAATCTGATGTTATTGAACTTGACTTTTGAACCTATAATAGTTGAGTGCAAGTGCAACCAAGCAAGATTAATATTTATTAACATTAAAACTCTCAACACACCTCCTTGTGCCTTGATAAATTTGTCGTAAGTTTCAAATGCAAGGCCCTCTACACATTCAGAAAAGTGATCTGCACTAGTGACAGGTATACAAAAATCAGCATTTCAGATGAATAATAACATGTAGTGGCCTGTGGAAAAGTAGAAATTGAAAAAAATATAGTTTTTTTTTTACTTATTTATTAGTAAAAAAAAAAAGTTGGAAATTATAAGACAAATTCACTTCCTATCTAGGAACAATCTATGACAGTGACTACCAACAGAATTTAAGTTTATCTTGTTGCGCCTATCTTCATAGGTATTTTTGTTAACATTGTTTTAGAATTTTTTGTATCAATAATTTTTTTTTCCTTAAGTTGCAAAATTTAATTTTTTTATAAAGCTCTTATGTTAAATGAAAAATCAATTAAATTTAAAATTTATTTCCTTGTAGGTTATTTAATAGTAAAGGTTAACAATTAGTGAATTATTTATTTTGAGTGTTCTTAAAACTGAATAAAAATGGTGGGGATTTTGGACATAGACAAAATACTTGAAAGACTTTGATAAGTAGGTTTTATTTACATAGGTGGTTCAGTTCAATTCATAATTAGTAGGAGTGTGAAATAATTGCAATAAGGATTTTGGAGCACTAGTTTTTTTTTTTTAAGCATTTGATGAACAATATCAAGGAGTATTCGTGTAATTTGGTATTTTGAGTATACATAAATATTGAAGAATAAGGTGAAGGTTTTTAATACTTGAGGACATATTTAAAGGTGCTTTTGTTTGCAAATACATTTAGATAACTGAGTAAACAATTTAGTTATTATTGTTATGAATATTTGTTTTAATAAGTTGGGTGAATTAAAAAACTTTTTTGTTTCTTGTGAATTAAACAATTTTCAATTCTTAAAAATATCGAAACAAATTTCTTTTTGTTCAGGTCCTTGTTTGAAATTTTTTAATCACAGTTTTATGAAAAGAAAAGAAAAGCTAGGGTAAAATAGATTATGTGTAAATTTCCGAATAAAATCAAATATTCATGTAAAAATTTCAATAAATTTTCATCTATATATTTGAAGAAAAACTAACATGATTATGTTCATTTTTGTGTTTATGTTTATGTATGAGGATTTTATTTAAAAATTGTAGTTTTAGAACACATTATTCTTTATTTTATACACTCCCCTTAAGATTTTTGAACTTGTATCCAAATAATAAATTATATGTTTGTAGACACCCCATTTTGGGGTCGAACACTAAATCAACGACAAAATTGTAATTTCAAGTCACTTGAGGGCAAGAATATCATTTGTACCATTGAATGACCACAAATTTAATTTTAAGTCATATAGATCACCAGTGCCATGATGGATGAACTAGATGATTTAGATGAGAGACAAATTTTTCTAACCTTACACTTCACTTCGGAACAGTCCAGATCTGAACCTTCATGGACATGTTGTGTTATTTGATAATGGCTGAATCCTATGTAGAGAATAAAGTGGTCAGGTTCGTCACTATTGCGTGGGTAATGTGGTTCAATCCAATGAAATTCGATATGGAGGTAATAAGATGAACGACATAGCTATAGTACAAAAGGCAACTTAGAATATGGCTGCAAAATGTGTCTCCCCGCAGCCTCTTGTGGTGCGTGCAGTTAGTTGGGCCCCTCTACCAACAATGATGTATAAAATCAATGTTGATGGGGCTGTTTTCTCTACCCAAAAAGCAATAGGTGTGGGGGTCTTGATCCGTAATGATAGTGGCCAAGTGATAGCAGCTTTAAGTTAGAAAATTTCTGCAATCACATATGAAGTTTATGTTTTCTAAATAGTTCTTCTTATGTTTATGTGTATGTTTATGATTATGAAGTTCTTGTCTCATTATTGTTTTCCAATCACATAGTTATTTATTTTCAACATATATATCCCTCTAAGATTTTTCAAATATATAATAAAAATAAACTATAAACTAGGATAATTCAACCATCTTAATTTTATTTTTGGATCATCTTGCATAGCTAGCTCGAGACCGTCATGAGTAGTATAAATCCATCACCAACCATCCACTACCGCGATAGCAGCCACACCATTTAGTCTAGCCCCCCCTGCCACCAGATTTGTTTAAAATAAATATGATGGGGCATCATTTGCTGAAGCTAGGAAATCTATAATTGGAGTTGTGATTTGCAATTCACAAGGACTAGTGATAGCCTCTTTAGTGTTGCAACTTCCTTAGGAGTATAATGCAGTGAAAATTGAGTCTATGGCAGCAGCCCGAGCAATGGAGTTTGGCTTGGAAGTTGGTATAGATCGGGCTATTGTACAAGGAGATTCAGAGATCGTGGTGTAGGCCTTGTTGAAGGAGGATGTTGATTTGACGGCCTATGGTTTGTTGATTAAAGATGCAGGTTCTTTTGCTCAATTTTATTTAAAATTGCTGTACTCTCGTACTGAGAGAAATGGTAATAAGGTTGCTCACAGGTTAGTGAGATTAGTAGTCAACATTCAGAATTGTGCTGTGTGAATGGAAGATATTCCACCACAAATCTTACCTGTAATTCAGGCTGATATAGCCATTTTGAGTTAATAAAGTTTCACGGTCTTTCCCCTCAATATATATATATATATATTTATATATATATATATATATATGCCTTACATTCAGAGTTTTCAAGTTAAAACAAATTCTTATAGAAAAATTTAAAACAAATTCAATACATGAAGATAATTCGACTTTATCTTGTTGCGTAAATCTCATTTGTATTTATGTTAACAATGTTTTAGAATTTTTCCTATAAATAAATTTTTCAAATTTTTTTTTCTTAAGTTCCAAATTTTAATTTTTAATATAGTTCTTATATGAAATTAAAAATCTATTAAATTAAAAATTTATTTCAGAGTAAGTTGTTTAATAGTAAAGTTTAACAATTAGTAATTTATTTATTTTGAGTGTTCTTAAAACCGAATAAAAATGGTGTGGATTTTGGACACAGAAGAGATACTTGAAAAAGCTTTGATGAGTGTGTTTGTTTACATAGGTGGTCTAGTTCAATTCATAGTTAGTAGGAGTAAGAAATAATGGTTGTTGGAACTTTAGAGCACTAGTTTTTTTTTTTTTTTTTTTTTTTAGCATTTGAGCAACAAAATCAAGAAGTATTCGTATATGATTACATGTAATTTGGTATTTTGAGTATACATAAATATTGAAGAATAGGGTGAAGATTTTTAATACTTGAGGACATATTTATAGGTGCTTTCGTTTGCGAATACATTTGGATAACTGAATAAACAATTTAGTTATTATTATTATTATAAATCATTTGTGTTAATAAGTAGTTGGGTGAATTAAAATAATTGTTTGGTTCTTGTGAATTAAACAAATTTCAATTCTTAACAATATCAAAACAAATTTCGTTTTGTTCTAATCCTTGTTTGAACATTTGTTAATCACAATTTTTTTGAAAAAAGAAAAGATAGGATAATATAACTTGTGTGTAAATTACATAATAAATATTTAGAACATGTAGGGAAATGAATATATAAGGCCTAATAAACTTCAACCCAAATATTAGAAATAAGCCCACTACTAACTGGCCCACTTTGAGAATAAGCCTCTCCAAGAGGATCAAGCCTCGAACCACAGACCAAGCATGACGCCATCCTAGATCCAAATGCCGAAGACCCCATCTGAGGTGTAACCAAGCCTTCGAGGCAAAATTCTAGAAGGCTTGAGGTTCTCTGAGGAAGCTTTTTGAAGCTTCCTGATGATTTTACAGTAACCTCCGCATTAATGAAGGTTACTTGCCTGGCACCACTGCATTTAATGCAGAATGACAAGACTAAACAGTAAAAGAAGTCTCAAAAGTCTTCTTTTATGATGAAAATGTGAGGAAAGAAGAGCCCAATGGGACAGAAAGTTATCCAAGTGGCCACCTAGAGAAGAAGATAGAGCTAATATAAGGACAACACACACTAGAGAAGAAGATAGAGCTAATATAAGGAAGGATAAGGGCAAAAAGAAGGGGAGACACATGAGACATTGAAGACACGAGAGATAGAGAGAATTTCCAAAAGATGAGAGTATCTTTATTATTGAGAGAAACCCTTGTAACGCAATCCATGATATGAAATGATAAGGATTGAGTTCTACATGATTTTTATGTAGTTGTTTCTTATTCTCATTCAAATCTCCCATTGTGGATTAATATTAGCCATAATATAAATTAGTTGTGATCCTATCCTTACTCAATTACCACCACATCGTAGCTGAGTTTTTCGGGACGAATAGAATACACGATTATTTATTTTCTACATCCCCTTTAAGATTTTTGAAATTGTATACTAATAATAAACTATATGTTTGTAGACACCCCATTTTGGGGTCAAACACTTAGTCAACAATAAAGTTGTAATTTCAAGTCACTCAATGGTAAGAATATCATTTGGACCATTGAATGACCACAAATTCCGTTTTAAGTCACAAAGATCACTATAGTGCCATGATGGACAATGACAAAGCGCCGAGGGGGGGGGGGGGGGGAGCAGGACCCCTTGAGTTTTTGAAACTTCCATTTATAGAGGCAATAAATTATAAATGAGCCTTTTTTTTCTTTCTTTTTTGCATAAAACAGGAGACTTATATTACATAAGAAAAAGTCTTACAAACAAATATATTACAACAAAACTACAGAGCAGGACAACATAACAAAATACACTGACTGAAGCAGAGAAAAAACACCATCCGACCCTACCAGACCTAAGAGAGGAATAGCTGAATCTAACCAAAACATTACTGGACCTTATTATCCGCGATGACCCCAGGAAGAAACAAAACCCATGGAGTCCCAATATAAACACTGCCACAAAAAGGTGGGGCAAGTATCATACAACACTTCCCTTTCCGATTGGGAAGCACCCCGCTTTGCCAGAATGTCCTCACAGCTATTTGCCTCTCGCCATACATGTTCAACACATGCCTCCCAGTCCTTATAGAGGAGCCACCTGCAATCCAAAACCAAGTTAGAAAACTCCATAGGGTAATCAGCATTATTATTCAACCAATTGTAGGCAAGAAGAGAATCAGTTTGTAGACAAACTCGGTGGTGGCCCACAGACCAAGCTCGAACCAATGCCTCTCTAATTCCCCAAAGTTCAGCCATAGTGTTGTTGGTGACTCCCAAATGTAAGGAAAAGCCCCATAACCATTCTCCATTGGTGGAGTGTGCCACGCCCCCTGCCCCAGACTTACCAGGGTTGCTAAGAGAGCTATCGTCTATATTAATAGTCATGTAAGGTGGGGGCGCTAGACACCACTTGATAAATTTGATGGAAAATGGAGCTAAATGCCCCGCATGGACAATGCTAAGGAAGAAAAATTATGTGGCATGAGAAATAACGTTTTGTTTTAGAGTATTATACGGAAGGAATGTGCCTGAAAAAATTAAAGAATTTCTACCTAACCAAATAGCCCATAAGGTAAACGCAAAACCAAGGAACATATCCTAAAGGAGATTGAAGGCTAGAATTGCTTTTGCACCAATCATATAATTCAAGTTGGAAAAAGTTCAAAGGCAGGAATTGGCCTGGGAAGGAAAACCAGACATTCCGTGCAAAGTAACAATCACGTAGAGCATGAATAGGTGTTTCAAGCTCATTGCAACGGACACAAACTTGGTCGCTCAGATTAGCATATGGGAAAATAATCGATTTGGTGGGAATACGATGATTGCCACATTTCCACAGAAACAGTTGAATTTTAGGTGGAATTTTTTGCTTCCAAATCCAAGACCATGTTCTTGACGACTACCCAGTAGATTCTTTGGGCGGTGATAAAAGGTAGTGATAAGCGGACCGTACAGAGCAAAGACCCGCATGGTGGTCCCAAACACGATCATTTGTCAGGTTATCGTTGATGGCAAAATCATACTAAGAGGTGTAAGGTCCCATTGGTGTGCGTCAGTAATTAATCTAGCTACTTTAATCTCGTACTCGTGAGGAAGTAAGGGGCCATGAATAAGACCACGAATCGGACCCGGCGGTAGCCAATGATCTGTCCAAATATTGATGATACTACCATTACGTATAATCCACCGCAAACCACCCTGCAATAGGCTTTTCCCCCTTAACAGAGCCTTCCACGAATGAGACCCAGTTTTAGAAGTAGTCTGAAGGAAATTAGTTGTTTGAAAATGCTTTTGAGCTAGGAATTTGGCTAATAAGGAATGCGGGTTTCACCATATACGCCAAGCCTGATTCATAAGAAAGGCGTCATTGGTAGTGTTGGCCTCTCTAATACCCAGCCCACCCCATATCTTGGGCTTGGTGAGTGTGTCCCATTTAATTAAATGTACATGTCGTTGGGTCAGTGTGTCACCCAATAAGAAATCCCTAATGGACTTGTCTACATTGGATGTAATGTTCCTAGGAAGAATAGTCGTTTGCATTTGATAATAGATCAGAGGGGAAAGGACGGATTTAATCAAAGTAAGTCTACCTGCATGCAAGAGAAGCTTAGATAGCCAGGCGGGTATGCGGGTGTGTATTTTGTCCAGTAAGGGTTGGAAGTTCTATGATGACTTACATTTAGTAAGGAGAGGCATGCCCAAATATTTACCAAGATCTTGGACAATAGGCATGTGTATAAGGGAAGAAATACTACGCTATATTTCAGAAGGAGTATTACGCGAGAAGAACAGCTTAGATTTAGAAACACTACAAATTTGGCCCAACGCCTCACTAAATTGTGAAAAAATATTAAAGAGGATCGTACAATCCTGAACATTAGCTTTGGCAAATAGGAAAATATCATCCACAAACAAAATATGATTGAAGCCAATAGGGCGATGCCCAACGCGTATTGGGGACAGTTGTTTGGTGTGTAATGCCTGGTCTAAAGACAAAGACAAATGGTTGAGGCAAAGAATAAACAGATACGGGGATAAAGGATCGCCTTGCCTAATACCAAGAGAGGGACGGAAAGGTGTGCTCGTCACTCCATTCCAGAGGATAGAAATTGATGAGGATGAGATACATGCCAAGATTAACTCAATAATTGGAGGGGGGAAATGATAGAGCAACAAAGTATACTTTATAAAGGGCCATTCCAATTTATCATATGCTTTGTCCAGATCGATTTTAGCAACCAGGAGATTAGTTTTCCCCCGCTGGTGGTGGATATAATGTAGAAGTTCTTGCGCAAGAATGTAATTATCCGTTGCTCTTCGACTCGAGACAAATCCAGATTGGGTCGGGTGGATCATGGCCGGAAGGAACGGTTTAAGCCTATTAACTAAAAGTTTAGTAAGAAGTTTGTACAACGTATTGCACAAACTGATAGGCCGTAATTGCGATACCGTTTCAGGAGTAGGGACCTTTGGAATGAGCACTAATTTGATTTGGGTCAAGTCCTCTGGGATACGGTTAGTGAGGAACAATGTTTGAATAAATTTAGTAATATCCTCCCCCACAATCCGCCAATTATGTTGATAAAAGAAAGCATGGAAACCATCTGATCCCGGAGATTTCAGAGGGTGTATTGTAAACAGTGTGGCACGAATTTCGTCTTTATCCGGAAAACGGAGGAGAGTGTCACACATAGACGTAGGATCAAAGTCTGAGGAAGAGAACAATGTCTGTGGAGGAGGTAACAATACATTCAACCTCCCCGATTGGAAAAGATTTCGAAAGTGATTAATGACATGATTATGCAGATTAGAGCCTTGAAGCCATTCCTCAGACTTATTTCTTAAGGTGACAATATGTTGATGTGCCCGCTTAATTTTAGTTTGGACATGGAAAAAGTGAGTGTTTGCATCTCCATAGGATAGCCACAACATTCTAGATTTCATTTGCCAAAGCAGAAATTCTTGGTACAAAATAGCATTATATTGAGTAATTAAATGTTGTTCTAGTTGTAATAAAAAGTGTGACAGACGACGACATAAAGCACGTTGAGTACCTAGGAGCCAAGCACGAATACGTTTCTTGTTGAGTGCAACGTGCCCAAACACATTAGTATTCCAATCCGCTTAACAGCCCTGAAGATGACAAATTCTTTTATAAAAATTAGACGTGAAGTTTTCCAATCCCATAACTTGGGATTCATGCTTGAGCCAACATGCGGCTACTATTTGTTGGAAAAGAGGGTGAGTCTGCCATATAGGTTGAAAAATAAATTGTTTGAAAGAGGACTGCTTTTCCCATCCA
Organism: Notholithocarpus densiflorus; assembly: GCA_030021035.2. Classification (NCBI taxonomy): domain Eukaryota; kingdom Viridiplantae; phylum Streptophyta; class Magnoliopsida; order Fagales; family Fagaceae; genus Notholithocarpus; species Notholithocarpus densiflorus. The sequence goes on from JARYZH020002860.1 coordinate 8,627, forward strand.
TCCATGGATAGAATAATAGGGTGATGGTCTGAATGAAACCTAGGAAGAGTTAGGCAGTGACCGTTCGGAAAAAGAACTTGCCACTCAGCATTTATAAATGCCCTATCTAATTTTTCCCTAATGTGCCGCCTCCAATCCCAATTTTTATTAGTCCAAGTGCAATTTGGTCCACTAGTTGCAAGGTCAAAAAGACCACATTGTGTTAAACAGTCTTGAAAAGCATGCACACGTGACGGTATAAGAGGTCAACCTCCTATTTTGTCAGTAGTATCTAATAATTAATTAAAATCACCCATGACTAACCAGGGCATATGATATTCAGACGCAACAGATATAAGATGGGACCATAAATGCATGCGTTTAGAAAGAGTAGGAGAAGCATAAACAGCGGAAAATAACCAGGGTTTAGATTGAGGGAGAAAGGGTACCCTGATAAGCATGGCCACACTTTGTTCCGTAGCACGAACGACATCCACATTACACCTTCGGTCATCCCACAGCACCCATAGCCCACTAGAAAGGCCTATCGGATCCACTCGGAAGTGCCTAGGGAGACCCACCTAGTTCATCACATGTTCGGCATGGTTGCCACTAAGAGTCTGGGAAAAATTTTCTCTAAATTCATTTTCGGCTTTCTCAAATTTGAAAATTGATTAAAAAAAAAGTAACCCAAAAAGAAATTTTGATACAAAGAATCTGATAAAAAAAATTTAGCATATGAATAACATCTAGTAATGTTTTACCAAATTATGGCCATAAGAGACAAATTGAAAATTCCACTAGGCTTGGCATCCCTAAACTTGTAAGGGTTTTTTTTTTTTTTTTTTTTTTGATTGAGAAGGACTAAACTTATAGTTGAGGTGGATGTCTTGATAGTATTCACTTTGACATGGATAGCTCTCGAACTATCAATTATTCTTACATTTTACGTGTTATTATCTCTAATTACAGATAACTGATGAATAAATTCAACACATGTAACCTAGTACATTCTCTCATGGAAAGCAACAATTGTACGGAGACTTACTAGCCAAGAAAGGATTGCAGGTAACTAGTAACAATTCAACAAGTGTAACCTAGAATATTCTCTCAGGGAAGGTAACAATTTTATGGACTTACCAGCCAAAAAATGATGTATTTTGGCCAGTGGTTTAGTTAGGATCTGACTTGAGGGGGGTTAAAAATTGCATTTAACAAGTACATGTACGCACGTGCAATCAAATATATTCATATAATATTTGAAATCCATTTGAAGAATAACATATTCATTATATTATATTTATTTATTAGAGATTTATTTACATGAATAATCCTTTTGAAATTTTAATTATAAAAAGGTTAAAATTCTACTTATAGATGGAAAAGTTTTTAGTTGTTATATAGATGTACATAAAGTAAAAATTACAAAAATTTCTATTATTTTTGTAAAGCTATATGTTCTAGGTCTATTTATTTTAGCTTAACATGCCAACTTATTTTTATCTTTACAAATGTATAATTTTTTTAAAGGCTCACTTTTTCTAAATACACCTATACTTTTACATAATTTATTTTTTATACAAAATATAGCTCAATGAAAATAATCTGTAATAATGAAAAGCCCTCCCAACATCAGGAGGGTTTTGGTTTTGGTTTAAAAAAACATCCTAGTTGTTAACCATTTATTTATATAATACAAGAAATTCATTTAAAAAGTCACCAAAGAAAAAGAGGAGAAAAATCAAACAATATTAGATTATAAGTCAGCTAAGTGTCAAGGTATTTGTTTGTTTTGTTTTGCTATTTTTGTTTTAGTAGAATTGGGCTATGTTAATATAGGATGGGCTATATTTTGAGATGGCATTAGTGGGCTATACTCCCAATCCTCCCATGAAATGAGAGTAGCTGGTTGTATTGTATACAGTTTTATAACCTTTTCTTAAAAATAGTTCTATCTTTTTACCTCAAATTTGTCTTGGCCTAGTAATAAGTAAATATTAATAGCTTTTTCCCTTGGCTCCGCCATTGATTTTGGCTAACCCTTTTCTTTTCTTTTCTTTTTTTTAGTGTACAGAAGGCTTAGTTAGTGTTTCAAATGCATGCAATATTACACTCACAATTAGGGGTGTCAATGTTTGACCCAACCCGCGAACATGACACGAACCCGACACGAGTTTTTTTGGGTTAGGGTTGGGCCTTAATGGGTTTAGGTCATAAATGGGTTTACCCGAAAGCGACACGATAAGAAACATGTCATAAGTGGGTCAACCCGCATAACTCACAATAGACACGCTTGACACGCCAATTTATTTGTGTCAACCCGAAATGATCCACTTAATACAACCCGTTTAACTTGTATAACAAATAAATATTTATTTTATTTTAGATTTGTCAAATACCTTTTATATCCAACATATATTTTAAATTTGAAAAGAAAAGTGAGTAATTACAAAAATTTACAAGGGATATAATTGGAAATTGAAACTTTACAAACTCTAGAACTACTAATACTTTTTTTTTTTTGGCATAGAACTTGGACAAATGAAATTGGATGAACTTGTGGAAGATGTTATGAATTTGGACATCAACAAAGAATCTATAGATGATAATCGTGGTCATAGTCAGGATTAGTATACTGTTTGCTCAAATTCTTTCAATATTGATACTTAGCATTTGGGCAGTTCCCAGGATATTATATTTTTGTTGAACTATGTTATTTTATTTTTGTTAAACTTTGTTATTTTGAATTTGGGTTAAAGTGTATGCACTTCTTTTGGAGTGTAAAGAACTTATTTCTAGATGAATGTTATATTTTTATTGAACTATATTATTTTGAATATGGGTTAAAGACTTGAAGTATATGCACTGTTTTTTGGGATGTAAAAAAAATTATTTCTAGATGGATGTTATATTTAATATTATGCAGGTTGAAATGAGTCGTCAACCCAACACGACTCGTTTATTAAGCGTGTCAAATGGGTTGGGTCAGGTCAACCCGCCTTATTAACAGGTCGGGTTAGGGTTGAAGGATCATGACACGATTATTAAATGGATCGGGTTAAGGTTGAGCCATTTAGTCGAATACTCCTATCTTGACACGACACGAACCCAACACGCTAACCCGAATTGACACCCCTACTCACAATAGGTGGGCTCTATCCAACTGTGAGATTCACACGTGAGTGTAATACTTTATGCATCCAAAGTAATGATTGACACTTCTTAGTATTTTCAAAATAAATATCCAAGATTCAATATCAAATTATTAAAAAATAAAATCAAATACCTTTTTCAATGCAAGACTGGTATACCTCATACTATTTTGTATTTATGGCTATTCTATTTAATACACCCATTAATAATTAATATTAATAATAAAAAGGCTAAATTTTGTGGTAATGATTGACAGATGAAAGAACCATAGCCGCATATATGAAAAATTATGCGCAATCATAAAAGTTAACTCTGATTTTTAAAGGGTTCCACACTTTTTTAAAGGGTACTGATGCAACGTGTTCTTAATTAATTAATTTATTTTATGTGAACATGTTCCTAATTTAATTTCGCTTTTAAGCTCAAATATAATGACAGAAAATTGGCCTTCTCACGAGATTTTATTTAGTTAGTTCAAAGTTCAGAACACACTTTTTGCAGCAAAAAGCAGCGATGAGTGCTTACCACCTGAACAAGGAAAATAATCAGCTTGTTATTGTTTCAATGTAAAATTAAACAGGGATTTATAATTTTGATGTAATGGTTGTATACAACATCCCTCTTATATAAAAGTGAACCCCTTAAGCGTAAAACTCACTTTGTGATTCTTTTGTTCTGTTCTGAGTTAATACATTTAGCAAAAAAAAAAAAAAAAAGAGATGAATTTATGAGAGGAAGCAAAAGAGATGTGTCACAGATTATGATTAACCATAGCATGAATTTCTTCCTCAGCTCTATATAACGTGGGTAAAATATAAAAATAAAAGTAGAACAACCTTTCATTGAAGAGCCAAGACATCTATTGGAGCTCTATTGATTGTCTATACGATTGTATCCCTATCCATGGATTGTAAGCTAATTTTCCATGCCTGTCATATGTCTTGATTTGCTGGAGGTGATGTGACAGATTTCTTTATGCATTCTACAATACCTTCACAATCGGCTTCATGAAGGACATTTTGAGAGTCATCTTCAGAGGCATCCTCTGGATATGAATGAGGAGACCGAAGGTTCCCACGAGTCTGACAGGCTTTCATCGTCTTACAATGTTCAGCTTCATCATCTCTAATGTTCAAAAACACGTCGTACAAATTCTCTGAAGAAAAGGAATGAAAATTAACAGAAGCAAAATAAATCTTTTGACTGGTATTCTTTTTCCTAGGTAAGATCGGTTCATGATCATGGGATCCTTTTGTATTAGATTAGAAGGGTTGTTGCACAAAATGTACTTCTAAGTAACTGCTCCATAAACAAAAAAGGAAAGAGGGAAATATGTTGAGCAAATAAAACTTCTTCAATGAATTTATAAAAATAAAATAAAATGGTTGGCCTTCCATCATGGTCCTGCCTAACAAGCCAATCTTTTTTCCAAGAGAAGCAACCCACCCGCTGGAATACAAAGCTGTCTCTAATCAATTGGCACATAGGTATAACTGGAACCAAGGGTACATAAATGAAAGCACTAATACTTTC
>JARYZH020002861.1:0-13282 GCA_030021035.2 Notholithocarpus densiflorus
ACTTGTAAAGATGTCACAGTGTTGATTTTCCCTTTAGCATGTGGTCCAAAGAGCCATCATGTACTAAGGTTCTGTTCAAGCACTTGTAAAGATGTCACAGTATTGATTTCCCCTTTAGCATGTGGTCCAAAGAGCCAGCATGTACTAAGGTTCTGTTTAAGCACTTGTAAAGATGTCACAGTGTTGATTTCCCCAAATCATGTGGTCTGAAGTGCCAGCATGTACTAAGGTTCTGTTCAAGCACTTGTAAAGATGTCACAGTGTTGATTTCCCCTTTAACATGTGGTCAACAAGCACTTGTAAAGATGTCACAGTGTTGATTTCCCCAAAGCATGTGGTCCGAAGAGCTAGCATGTACTAAGGTTCTATTCAAGCACTTGTCAGGTCGTTTATGTTCCTTCCAACAAAGCTTCATATTCAGCCCCATTATTCATAGTTGAGAAGCTTGATCTTAGAGGTTTTTCAATGGTGATTTGTTCAGGAGAAACCAGAAATAGCCCCACTCCGGAGCCCCCTTTGATTTGCAGAACCATCAACATATACCTTCCATGATAAAGGTTCTTGTAGGGAAATCGTGCCAACTGATTTTTCATCCATGTCTTACTCTCCCGTTTTTATCCCTGATGGGAGTCAGCGAACTCGACCACCAAATCTGCGAGGACCTGACCCTTGATGGAGGTGCGAGGCATATACATGATATCAAAAGCCCCTAGGGTCATACCCGACTTGGCAATTCTTCCCGTATAACCAGCAAACAAAGCTAAATTCGCCGTAGTTGAACGTTAAACTCACTAAAACACAAGCTTTCCCATAGACGGCGCCAATTGTAAGGACACGTTTTACAGCTCAAGCCCACAACATATGAGATCTTGGCCCAGTGAGCACAGTACAATAAATTTGTAGAGAGTGGGTTGGAAAACTAGGCTTTAATGAGTTATGTAGTATTTATAATGGGTCCAGATGACAATAAAGTTAGAACAGATAGATTTTATCCAAAGAAAGTCATCCTCGGCTCGGTCCGAGGAGACCAGTTCTTATATATATTGATTGAAGATGGTTACAGATACAGCTCTTGTTGCTACAGTGTTTATTTCTTCATCCTCCGATCCCCTTTTCTCAAGGTATCTCCTCTATTTTATACTTAATTTCCCTTTCATCTTTACCCTACACATGTAGATCAGATGTTTAGTGTAGATACTTGTCCCATCAACCCCTCCCTAAAGTCTTTGGGAGTAGCTGTAAGGCTAAAAAGCACTGTCCAGACATTACTTCATTATTAATGCAGCCAGAGAGATAGCTGCAAAGCATTCAATGCAGTGGTAGTAGCTTTCCCTAAGATATTTTATAGCTCTCTTCTGTCCTGTTCCTTCCTGATACTTATCCTCTTTCATGGAATGGTCCGAAACATTACTCTTGATGGTAGACCACACCCCCTGACCTTGGCCTTGCCCAGCTGAGGAGGGATTCTTCCCCGGACCACCCTCCTGGGTGATCATGATCGGACCTTAACTCTTTACCTACTGACACGGATCTTTATGACAACATCTATCTGTCCTCGGTCCGCTTACTGTGCTCGGATTGTCTAGCATCCTCGGGTTGTGCTCTTGGCCCAATATATACATAGACAAGGGCTCCCAAGCCTTTCACCCCACATTAAGCATAGAAAACAAGTAAATAAAACACAAAAAAAAAGAAAAAAGAAAAAAACATAATCATATATCTAACTCTATATATAAAATTAAAAGAAAAGAGAGTTTGAATGATTTTACTTTTATGAGCCATTTTTTGTGTAAATAAAAATAATTCAAATTTATAAGTCACTTATAATATTATGAATATTTACTATCTGTTACTAGCTAGGTAAGTTGGTAGAAACATATATATGATATTTATGTGTAGACATGGCAAAACAGATTAGAATTTTTTGACCCGACCCGACCCGACCCAACCCGAAAATACCTGACTCGAACTTGATTTTTTTGACCCGAAACAAAAACGAGTTAACCCGTGACCCAACCTGTGTTTTTTGCGGGTCAACCCGACCTGCGACCAGACCCGAACCCGAAACCATTTTTTAAAACATTTTTTTTTTGGGTAAAAAAATAATAAAATTAAGACAATATTGGTTTAATTGTTTGTTGTGAGATTTAAGGAAACAATTGAGACATTTACAAAACTGCATGCAAATTAATTGAAAGATGAATGATTGAGTATTCTGTAATGAGTAAAGATTTTTAGATATCAAATAGTAAAGTACAAGCTAAGATAATCTTGTTACAGTAGAGTTAAAAATATAGATTTAAAATTGTAGACATGTGTGAGAAACATTCACAAGTGTGAAAATAATGAAGCCAAAGTATCAAATTAGCATAAATTATGAATGCTTAGACCTATTTTTTAACAATTTATGTCCAAAATAAACGGTGTAAAGGCACGATTTAATCCCAAAGCCCAAATGGATAGTCAATGGCCCAAAGAGCCCAAAACAATGAATTTGTTAGAGAGTGGGCTTGAAACTGAACTTTCAATGAGTTCGATGGACAATGATCACAATAGGTTAGTTATTACTAGAAAGAATAAAGCAAACAGTTTTGAACAAGAAAATTCTCCTCAGCCAAGTTTGAGAAAGGTCTGTTCTTATATATTTCTTTTTAACTTATACCAAATTACAGTTTTTGAGTGTATAATGATTTCTCTCTAGATTTTCTGATGATCCCCTTTGTAACGGGGTTTTTCTCTTTTATATTCCCTCCCTTTCTTTCATCTCAGCCCTCCACGTGTAGGTCAAATTGCTAGTATTCTTGATACTTGTCATATCAGCACCTTCTTGAAATCTTTAGGGGTAGCTATAAGGCTGAAAGTTACTGTTCAGGTATCACTTCCACTTTAATGCGGGTAGGGGGTTAGATACAGAGCATTCAATGCGATGGTAGCAGTTTTTTTCTCAGATATTTCCCAACTCTCTTTTATCTCATTCCTCTCTGATGTTTATCCTTCCAAGCAAGATTGCCTGTTGCCTTGTTCTTGATGGATGGTCAGACCTCTGACCTCTACTCTGCTTAGCTGAGGAGGTATTTCTCCTCGGACAACGTCTCTTGCTCATTGTGACTAGACTTCTTCCACGGCCCATTAATCTGTATGCCTTCACTAGTATCTATCTATCCTTGGGCTACTTGACATTCTCGAGCACGGCCCATGGCCCAATACCAATATCTGGGCTCTTCATCTCTACAAACGACTTTCAAAATAAATTATGATATTTCTTAGAATGTATGTTGCTTAACAATGATATGATATTCATAAAAGAGACAATGTATAAATAAGTAAACAATCAAACTTTAAAGTATATCTCAAATTGAAATAGAGTGCCAACCACAATTTATAATAGATTATAAAATTAATTTTCAAGATTGTAAATTTCTAATATATTTTTATTCTTTGTCAAATGAGTTATCCAATAAGTCATTTGTAATTTTGTTTTATCTTTTGGGATGTTGATATTGTGTAGAAATAAAACTTGTGCATTTGTTTTACTTATCTTTGTGTTATTTTAATTTATATAGCAATGTTAGGATTTGTATAATTTTAAAATTATTGAATAAATATTAATAAGTTTAACTGAGTTCATTCTTGATATAAGTGGTGAATTCAAAGTAATACATTTTACATCAAGTAATTTGTTGCATGACTTTCCAAATGGCAAATACATGTTTTTTTTATTAAAAAAAAAATCATGTGAAAAATGACCCGACCCGATTAATCCGAACCATTTTTAACCCACTTAAAATGACCCGTTTTTTATCCGCAACCCGTTTGACCCGCAATCCGATTGACCTGACCCGAACCCGACCTGCCCATTTTGCCTTGTCTATTTATGTGTCTGTATTAATAATGATTATTTTTAATTGTACCGTACATATGCATAGTTATAATTAGTGTCCATGATAAAGTGATTCCCTTCCACAAGTTAAAACATTAAAAAGAAAAATCTAATGAGAGAGAGAGAGAGCATTATTTATCTTGTCCGTTTAGGAACAGCTTATTTAGCTGAAACAGAAATTTTTTTGTGGAAAATACTATAGAAAAAGCTAAAAGTTAACTGAATAGTACAGTGAGACCCATAAATAATACAAAAAAATGCAATGAGACCCATAAATAATACTAAAAATAAGCTAAAAACTCCAATAAGCTGTGATTTTCATTACTTCTCAAACACACTTATCATATTATTGGTTGCATTTGTGGCTTTTATACTAAAAAGTCAAATTACTTTCCTTTTAGTACCGAGGCCATTTAAATCCAAATTGTAGTATGAGAGATCGAGAACACCGTATAAGCTATATCCCACTTTTTGTCCTCCTTTCTTTTTCAATAATTGCGTTATACCATGTATATGAGTTTTTTTTTTTTTTCATTTCATTTTTAAACCTAGATTATTGTATAAGAATTTTTTTTTTTAAATATAGTTAATAAAATATAAAGTGAAACACAAAAATTGTGACAGAAAATTTGTATTCAACATATTACCTTATATATCTTAGATTCTTCAATTAAATTCAAATACTTCTTCTAAAAACTTTTTAAAAATAAATAAACATTTGATTGTATCGACTAATCAAACACAAAATATGTTATATTTAAAAATAATAATAATTTAATACAAATATGTGTTTGAATTTAATTTAAGAACCTAATATATTACTATTATACATAAGATATTGAATCTAATTTTTGTCCTTTGTCCTTTCTATAAAAAAAAATTGTCTCTTGTCATCTGTTCTAATCCATTTTTCTTTGGGCTCCAACACTCAAGAGCTCAAGCCCAATGACCCAGGATTGCAAACTAGTAGCATGGGCGTTTTGATCGATGTCATATTGTGAGCAACAAAGCGCAATACCGAAAGTCAAAATAGGGACCTCAATAAGAAGAGATCCCACATAAAATCCAACGGTTCCAAGTCCACCAAAAAACAGCGCATGTTGCAAATTTATGCACAATTAACAAATGAGCACCTAGAATTGGGTGGTCCAGACTGTGGCCGAAGCCTACAACGGGAGTAAGATTTGAATGATTCCCACGTTGGCTCTCTCTTCCTGAGAAACCCACGAAGGTGAAAACCTTTGCGCCTATCTCGCATAGGCAGCCTCCCTTTCCCCACTTCGGTGGAACACTCCTCCCTCCTTTTCTTCCTTCTAAACACATCCTCACATGGATGACATCACAGGAAAGTGTGCGAGCTTATCACTGAACACGAAGGAAGCCCAAACAGTCAGTCTTGCCCCTGACGTTGTGAACAACAGCAGGATCCTTGTTGCTCGGCTCTTCACAAAACGTCGTGTTAACGTGGAAGCCTTAGTGCGAACCCTCAAAAGCATGTGGCGCTTTGTTCAGAACTTCGAGGTTCGCGACCTTGGCTCAAACACAGTCCTGATCATCTTCGACGATGACGCCGCGCCGATGAAAATCTTCACACAAGGGCCCTGGTCTTTTGACAAATACTTGATCGGGTTGTACAAACCAAAAGACGACGAATCCGCAGATGATGCAACGTTCTTTCATACATCTTTCTGGGTACAAATCCACAACCTCCCTCTTCGACGAATGACCAAAGAGAACGCCGAGGTCATAGGGAATACACTGGGCACTGTGGAGCAAGTCGATGTGTCCGCGAATGGAGAATGTCGTGGTCGCTATATACGGGTCCGAGTTCGCATCGACATCGATCAACCTCTCTGTCGAGGTAGGTTCGTAAACATGGGCGAGACCGAACCACTGTGGATATCCTTTCAGTATGAACGCCTGCCAATATTCTGTTATTGGTGCGGCACCCTAAACCACGATGAGAGGGATTGTAAGCTCTGGACAAATAGTGGCGGCACACTATCAAAGGACGAGCAACAGTACGGCGCATGGCTCAGGGCCGCCATTGGCAACCTCCAACAACCACAAGTTGTACACTCTTCCGCTATCCCTCACTCCGCCCCTCCCCGCACTCCCAGACCAACTCCCACACCTCCGATGAGAACAACGACTCCCACAGATGAAGGTGCACACCAATACGTTGATTCTTGGAGCAACGACGCACAAGGCCAGAGTAGCCGTACGCTGGAAGACCGGCAACGTAACAGGCAGAACGATAGCCATGGCCTCCCTCTCTCCCACATGACAACCGGAGTAGGTGAAACACACGCGAGCGGCGTGGTTGGTAGCCCTAGGGGAGCGTCTGACACACCTGTGTCCCACCCAAAAGTCACGCCAAAGCTGCAAATTTCTGAACCTGCAAAAAGCTTAGCTTGGAGCAGTGAGCCAGACCCTACAGAAATTTACGTTACCAAAGCTGAACTCTCCCAAAAGCAAGTAAACTCCGGAGGTAATGTCTCCTCAAACCCAGCTAAGTCAAGCACCTTGGAAGCAAGTGAAGTACGCCGAATGACAGTGACAAGAGACAAATTGGCAGCAACCGAGGATACAGAAAATGACGTTCTGCAAGCAATGACAAAAGCTGAACAAAGTCAAAGATTACAATGGGATATTAATACTGGGCCTACGCCTATGATATTTGAAGATGAAGTGGGCTGGACTGATGACCCGGCTGGGCCCAAGGGAATATTTTGGAAGCGTATTACTAGAAGTAGTGATATACAAAGCCCAACACCTACCACTAACAAAGGAGCCCAAAAGAGAGATGGCCCAACTCCCTTACCGGAACTTGACCCAAACTCCATCCCTATGAAGCGAAAGAAAGGAAAGACGTCGGCTGAGACTGCATGGGAAAACGAACACAACATGGTTGGTGATATGGCGGAGGCTGCGGTGCAGCCCCGCCCAACCCAATGAGTATCTTATCCTGGAACTGCCGAGGGCTTGGGAACTCTCGGTCAGTTCTTGCACTCACCAAAATGGTGAAAGCTGAAGCTCCCCTTTTGATCTTCCTCGTGGAGACAAAAGCCAACGTAGCATGTATGTCAAAGATTCAGACAAAGCTAGACTACACGCAAGGAATAATAGTCCCGAGTGATGGAAAGAGTGGAGGTCTCGCCCTCCTATGGGAAGAAGGCACAACTGTTTGGACCCATAAGTATTCAAACTCTCACATTGACGTCATCAATCCTGATTCTGTAACCGGCCAGCATTGGAGGGCCACGGGTTTCTATGGCCACCCTGATACGCAGAAGAGACATACATCCTGGAAGCTCCTAGAATATATACATGCACAGCTTGAACTCCCTTGGGTTGTTTTTGGGGACTTCAATGAGATTACTCACGCTGATGAGAAATGTGGATGGGCAGAGAGGAGTGCTGATCAAATGATGGCATTCAGAGATGCCCTTGACTTTTGTGACCTCCAAGACTTGGGCTTCAGTGGCCCAAATTACACGTGGTGCAATGGAAGACTTGGGCAGCAACGTACGTTAATTCGCCTTGATAGAATGGTGGCAAACTCGGAATGGCGAGCCATATTCCGCGGAGCAAAGGTGCAACATCGATCCATGGCAACCTCTGACCACTGCTCCTTACTGCTGCATTTAACCCACGGACGCAATGCTCAGAAACGAAAGCGCCGGTTTCGTTTTGAAACGATGTGGCTGCGGGACCCAGCATGCATGGAAGTTGTGGAATTAGCTTGGAATGGTATTAGTACTACTAGTGAGAACCACACCATCCAAGCTAAAGTAAAGAATTGTCAGGACCAGCTCCAATGGTGGAACAAAAATGTTTTTGGGCACATTGATAAGCAGCTAAAGGATCGGCAGGAAAAACTTCAGCAACTTGAGTCCCTCAACACGCTGCATGAATATGCCGAAGATATTCAACGTCTTCGGAAAGAAATAAGCGAGCTAATGGATAAGGAAAATAACATGTGGCACCAGAGATCACGAGCTCTATGGATGCAGGAAGGAGACCGTAACACCAAGTTTTTTCACTCTACAGCAACTCAGAGGCGTCGAAAAAACACTATCTTGGGATTACAAGATGACTTTGGTTGCTGGAGAGACAACGCGGAGGACATAGAGACTATTGTATTGGACTATTACACATCCATTTTCCAATCAGACATGCCATCCACTTTCGCGGCAGTAGAGGAAGCTCTTGAACCAAAGGTAACGCCAGAAATGAATGCTACTTTGCTCAGTGAATTCCACCCTGATGAAGTCAGAGATGCTCTCCAACAAATGCACCCGCTCAAATCCCCCGGACCTGACGGTATGCCACCTGTCTTTTATCAAAAATTTTGGAATGTTGTCGGATCAAATGTTACAGAATGTGTTCTTAGTACTTTAAACTCTGGTATCATGCCCTCTGATATAAATGCCACACACATATGCTTAATCCCAAAAAAGTCTAATCCACAAAAAATCACTGACTACCGCCCCATTAGCCTCAGTAATGTTCTTTCCCGCATCATCTCAAAAGTCTTGGCTAACCGCTTAAAACAGATTCTGCCTGATGTCATTAGCACCTCCCAAAGTGCTTTTCTCTCTGACAGGTTGATCACAGACAACGTATTGGTGGCGTTTGAAACAATGCATCATATCAACCAAAGGTGGAAGGGGAAGGATGGCCTCATGGCCATCAAACTCGACATGAGTAAGGCTTTTGACCGAGTTGAGTGGCCATGCTTGGAAAGGATCATGAGGAAACTTGGCGTCCATGACCGTTGGATTTCTTTGATGATGATGTGCGTCACAACCGTTTCATACTCGGTTTTACTAAATGGTGAACCTCGAGGAATGATCAGGCCAACCAGGGGGATCCGGCAAGGCGATCCAATATCCCCCTACCTATTTCTATTATGTGCCGAGGGTCTCTCGGCCATGCTTAAAAAGGAAGAACTCCAAGGTCACATCAAAGGTGTCTCGGTCTGCCGCAGAGCGCCACCCATCTCACACCTCCTATTTGCGGACGACAGCTTAATATTCTGCAAGGCCAATATGAGCGAGTGTAACAAAGTTTGGAAGGTGTTGAAAGACTATGAGGCAGCCTCAGGTCAGCGAATGAACAGAGAAAAAACTTCTCTATTTTTTAGCAAAAACACAAGTGTGGAAATCCAAAACTCCATCAAAAGCCTCTTTGGAGCCCAAATTATCAAGCAGCATGACCAATACTTGGGGCTCCCCTCTCTAATCGGCAAAGGTAAAAAGAAAGCTTTCAACAAACTAAAAGACCAGGTGGGGAAAAAGATAGCGGGATGGAAAGGAAAGCTTCTCTCAAATGCGGGTCGAGAAACACTCATTAAAGCCGTCGCCCAAGCGGCTCCAACCTATACGATGAGTTGTTTCAAATTGCCGGAATCACTTTGTAGAGAACTTGGCTCCATGATTAGTCGATTCTGGTGGGGGCAGAAAAATGAAGAGAGGAAAATACCTTGGATTGCTTGGGATAAGCTTTGCAAGCCGAAGGTTGAGGGGGGCATGGGCTTTAGGGATTTAAAGGCTTTCAACCTAGCTCTCTTGGCAAAACAGGGCTGGCGCCTCATGCAGAACCAAAACTCCCTGTTCCACCAAGTCTTCAAGGCCAAGTACTTTGCAAATGATACATTTTTGGATGCACAACTTGGCAAACGGCCCTCCTTCGCATGGCGGAGTATTATGGCTGCAAAAGATGTTATTCTTGAAGGCACTCGGTGGAACATTGGCAATGGCGCGAAGGTCCGAATTTGGGGAGACAAATGGATGCCAACCCCGTCATCCTACAAAGTGGTAAGCCCTTGTATGTCCCTGAGTAATGGAGATTATGTTTCATGCCTAATTGACCATGAGCTGCATGTGTGGAAAGCGGATGCTATACACCGTGCCTTCCTACCGCATGAAGCCCAAGTAATATTAGGCATCCCACTTAGCTCCCTCCCCACTGAGGATCATCTAGTCTGGGCCGTAACACCAAATGGGGCCTTCTCTGTTCGTAGTGCTTACCACGTGGCCAAGAAGCTTCTTGACAGCCAAGCTGAAGGACAGTGCTCAGACAACTCAGCAATGAAAGCCTTATGGAAGTTGATATGGGGGCTGAAATGCCCGAGCAAAATCCGAAACTTCGCCTGGCGAGCTTGCAAGAACATACTTCCAACGAAGACCCGACTTCGAGACCGCCACATTCCAATTGAGGTGGACTGTGATCTGTGTGAGGAGGTTGAAACCATAAGGCATGTCTTCTGGAAATGCAACTTAGCCAAAGAGGTTTAGACTACCCTCAAGATTCATCCACCCAATCAGTCATGGGAGCCTCGTGATTTCACAGATATACTTTGGCTATTCCAGGAAAATCACTCCCATGTTGACATGGAAATCCTCATTACCACGGCATGGGGCATTTGGAACAATAGGAACAATATTAGGCAGGGAGCCACCTCAAAAACTGCTTTAGGAATCATTAATGATGCCCATCGATACATGAGTGAGTATCGGAAAGCAGCAAGCCACCCCACGCCCAAGCAAGCAGTAACCTCACCCAAATTTTGGAAACCTCCGCCCCCAGACTGGTACAAAATAAATGTTGATGCCGCGGTGTTCGCCGAAGTTGGACAGTGTGGCCTTGGGGTCGTGATCCGTAATGACAGTGGGCAACTCATGGGAGCGCTTTCGAAAATGCTTCCGTATCCGCTGGGAGCAATGGAAGCAGAGGCCAAGGCTGTGGAATGCGGCATCATCTTCGCATGGGAGCTGGGACTCAGACAAGTCATTGTGGAAGGGGACTCACAGGTAGTAATCCATGCACTCAACCGTGGGACCAATACCCCCTTGCCAATCCAGCAAATCATCTCTGGTGCTCAGACCTGGCTGCAAAACTTCAGATCATGGAAGGCAATTTTCGCTCAACGAGATTGCAACAAGGCAGCCCATTTAATGGCTAGGCACGCTAAAGACATTGTAGACTGTTTAATATGGGTGGAAGATACTCCCCCTCCCATTGTATCTCAGATTCAATCTGATGTAATTTCCTTGGGTCTTACCCACATTGAATGAAAATTTACAACTCTTTCCCTATCAAAAAAAAATGAGTGGTTGTCTGCCTCACCCCATTGGCCATTGGTCGCTGCGTCTACCGGGAGAAGTGCATACCAAGACATCAACTATAGCATGCTTGTCTGATTAGGAATAATTTATTTAATTTTTGGTCGAAAGTCTCCTAAATTATACTTATATTTTAAAAAAGTGATTAAAAGAGGTAATAAAATTTGAAATTTGAAAAAGCTGCACATACAAGTTAAAAAGCAAAATACTGGCTTATAAGCTAGTGGCAAACACACACGCATATCATGTTCTTAATGAGTTAATTTTTGAGAATATATATATATATATATATAATGTTTAGAGAAAGTTTAATTTGAATTTGAATTTAGAATCTAATTTTGCACTATGTGTCTAAATTTATGCGAGAATCACACCATAATTATTTATTTAAGTTTTTTAATCTTTGTACTAAATGAGTTAATGAGTGCAAAATACTAAGAATCTAATATTAATGAACTATAAAATTTAAAAAAAAAAAATCACATATACTCAATAAAAATCACCACACGTTCTATCTTATTAAAAATTATAAAAAAATTATCATAAGTAGTATTAAATTTAGATAAGAATTTTAATATGTGACTAATTATGTTTACTTTTTAAAAAAAATGACTAATTATTTATATTTTTATGATAAAAATTGTGTTTAATTTTAAATGTATCTATACGAATGCACGTGTTACGTGCTATTTTTTTTTTTAATAATTTGACTAATTATTTATATTTTTATAATAAAATTTTTGCTTAATTTTAAATGCATCAATGCGTTTGCATGGGATAAATGCTACTCTCTCTCTCTCTCTCTCTATATATATATATATATAAGAGAAAGTTCAATTAAAATTTCAAATTAGAGTCCAATTTTGCGTCATGTGTCCTAAATTATTTATTTTTAGACAGTTTTATTTCCTAATTTTAGAATCATAAATTTTCATTCAAGTGAGTTATTGAATACAAAAACCAAAGAGTCTAGAATAAATGAATCGTAAAAAAAAAAAAAAAAAAAAAAAAAAAGCTTCACAATTACAAAAATTAAGAAGTAATAAATAAACATGAACCGTTTACATTTTATACCTAATAATATTCTTACAAGACTTTTTAAAGAGTTAAAAAATATAAGAATGGCTATCAATAATATTTAAATTATATATATATCTAAATATATATATATATATAATAATAGGTGAAGCTGAGAGAAACTCAAATTAGAATTCCAAATTAGAGTTCTAATTTTGCGTCATGTGTCCTAAATTATTTATTCTCAAAGAGTTTTATTTCTTAATTTTAGAATCAAATGTGGGACCATATCATAAATATTCATCCAAGTGAATTATTAAGTACAAAAACCAAAGAATCTAGAATAAATGAATCATAAAAATAAATAAATAAATAAATAAAACTTCACAATAAAAAAAAATGGACAATTTACATTTTATACCTAATAATATCCTTACAAAATTTTTTAAAGAGTTAACAAAATATAAAAATGACTATGAATAGTATTTCAATTATATATATAGGAATTATATTATGCATCTTATTGTATATTTTTAAATGTATCTATGCATATGCATGGAGTTACAAGCTAGTATATATTAATAGTTAAAACTGAGAGAAAATCTAAGTAGATTTTAGTTAGATTTTTAATTTTGCGCCACGTGTCTAATATAATTTTTTATTTTGTGCCAAGTGAATTATTGAATGTAAAAATCAAAGAATCCAAATTTAATTAGATTTTAAATTGGATTTCAATTGGAATCCAATTGTTCGCCATGTGTCCATCTAAGTTTTTTATTTTTGTGGCAAGTGAATTTTTTTTTTTTCAATTTGAGATGTGGGCTACCCATCCATTGTGGATGGGGGTGCCCTTTAACCCAAGGGGCAAGGGGCATGCTGAATATTGACTCCATATTGGATAAATCAACATATTAACCACATCTCACCTAAGCAATCTCAACATACATTTAACCACTTTAATGTCCTAACTTGGTTACAAGCTTACGTTACTAAGCTCGGCGTGGCAAGTGAATCATTAAATGCAAAAACCAGAGTCTAAAACCAATTAAAATTTAAATCATATATATATATAAATATATATATATATATAATGAGAAACCATTACATATTTTAAAAATATATGGTTTAAAAAAAGTGTAAACTAACACTATGTATAATTTGAATCTATATGTATAGAACTACACACTAGTTTGTGTAATGTAAGACCAAAAAAAAAAAAAGAGTAAGAAACTAACTTATTTTTAAAAGTAGAAAA
>JARYZH020002862.1:0-13281 GCA_030021035.2 Notholithocarpus densiflorus
GCCACATTACCCTCATATGGATCTTGATCAGCCATAGTAGAAGTTTGCATATGATAGCTGGGCAAAGGAGGCGAATTGTCTGTAAAAGAAATGAAAGAGAGGGAGATTAAGAAGTGAGAGAATGTGCATGAAAAGATTTGTGAGGAGAGAGAAAAGTGAAATTGAAAGAACTTACAGTGAGAGTGAGAGGGTGAGTGAGAGTGAGAACTGGAGCTTTGGTTTTGCCAAGAAACGTCGGTGAGAAGAAGTGGATCATGCCATTGATTACCATCCTCCTCCATTGTTGTTAAAACTTAAAAATGTATTTATGACTGTTTTTTGAATGAGAGCGATAAAAAGAGTTGGGTTGGGTTTTTGAAAAAAGAAAGATAGAAAAATACAAGAGAGAGAAAGAAAGAAACTCAAATGCTTTTGAATCTCTACAGAGGGAGAGTAAAAAGGGAAAGTATTGGTTACTTGCTTTTGGGATGCCGTTGATTTCGTTTTGAGGATGAGTCTGAGTTATTTGGAATGGATGACCGTTGCTATTTTGAAATTTGAAAGTGCACAATGTTAATGGGGCCCAAAAAGGAAAATAGGAGTCCTTTTCCTTTTTGGGCTGAAACAACTTTTTGGCCATGGAGAGGGACATTGGACTTGAAAAATGGTCACCGAATTCATTAGCCCAAGCTTTAATACAAGCAGGAAAATTTTGTTTCATGACTCATGAGGCACTATAGCAGCGTTTGGATACAGCTTATAACGCCAGCGTCTTATGTCTGGCGTTTTTTTTTTTTTTTTTTTTTTTTTTGTGTGCGCGTTGAAAAGTGCGTTATGTGGCTGTTCAGTGGGTCCCTGTACTGTTTACAAGACTCACAAACCTCTTTTTTTTCTAGCAACTTTTTCATTAAAAATGGGTCCCACAGCACTATTCATACATTTAAAAATTATTTTGCTACCATGTTTTCAGTTTTTAGCAAAATAAATTGTATCCAAATGGACCCTATATATGACCCACGTGCCACAATCCCACTCTACTGCACATGATGACATGATTGATCTTAGAATAGACCAAAAGTCTCATAGTTCAATTGACAATTTGACACAATCTAATGATTTCAACCAAGAATGAACATCTTTAAGGTTAAAATCTGTCCATCCCAACTATTGATTTTTTTTTTTTTTTTGAAACTCCAACTATTGAATTATTGAAAGAGGAAAAAAAAAAGGCTAAATTACAAATTGCACTTTCTAATTTTATTTAAAATTCAATTATGTCTTCTAACTTTGCTTTGGTTTAATTTAGTCCTCTTAGTTTCAATTTTATTTAATTCAGTCTCCCTGTTAGCCTCTGCCAAAAATGTTCCGTTAATGACTTTAAAACTATGTAGTTTCATTTTTTTAGTGATTTTCTTTACATTAAATCACTAATTTTTTTTTGGATTTCAACCTTAATATAAGATCAATTGGGTAGGCTCTTTCTCTCTATCTCTACTTTTTTGGTTTCAACAAAATGATAATGAAATCGGTCTATTGTTCTTTCCTAATGTTTCTCCAAAAACGTGAGAGAAAAGCAAGGGTTCTTGGAATTTTGGGTGATTTTTTTAACTATTTTTTTTTTAGAGAGTTTCAACCTATGGCGTCTGCTTCTGATGATAACTTTTTATCATCAAACCAAGACAACAATCGGTTTTTGGTGTAGGCAGGGATTGAACCCCAAATCTCTTATTTAACCATTAGAGATTTTACCAGTTGAGCTAACTGGATGCTACATTGTTTAACTAGATGCTACATTCCATAATTCATTTAAAGGTCTTTTCATTAATTTTTGTTTGCAAATTTATTATGTTCAATTCTGTTAGTTAGTTTGTAATTTGTTCATTGCCTAGAAAATGGTAGATGACTTTTTTTCTCTAACCAAAAATATACTCCAAAAGCTTTCACACCGTTACATATGGAACACCCTCAACCTTTTCATCTATGACGGCATTCAAAACCAACTTTCTCAATTATTAGAGGAGGAGGTACGACTGTTGAGAGACTTTCACCAAGCCAATGCATCCAACACACCTCTTCAATAGCAAAAGGTTCAGCCATATTAGGTGGTACTCGTGTTAATACCAAAACACCCAGGTCTCCTTTGTTAGAAATGTAGAGTGTAAACCCCAAGGGGTTATCTTAGTGGTTCCAAAGGCGTTATGATATTTATCTCGCCAACATTTTGGGACCACTCCTATGAGATTCTTTCCTATAATAACCTGGTGTGTGTGAGATGGGAGGACTGCATACACTCGAGAGAATAGTCAGATACTCGAAAAGGTCTAGATATCCTCGTTTGTCAAAAAAGAAAAAAAATAAAAGAAAAGAAATGCAAAGTGTAAAAGTTTTATTTTTGATAAATTTTTGTAATGTTCTTGGTCATCTGACAAGGGAAACTCTGTTCGAAAAGTCAGTCATTCTGCATACTTTTAATTTTTTTTTTTAAAATTTTTAAATTTTTATTATAGCACTAAACCAAAAAAAAAAAAAAAAAAAAAAAAAAAAGCCTCATAGCATACGCTTCGTGCATGTGATGAGGCTAGTTGGTCTCTAAACTTTAAAAAATGAACGTTATTTGTTCCTCTGTTAACTTCCGTTAGTTTTCTTGCCCAAGTATTTAATGAAATAATGATATGTCAATTTTTAAGTAATGGGGCTTTTTTTTTATTTTATTTTTTTATATATATATATGGAAATGTTATGTTCATGATATTTTTACAATAAATTCTAAGTGGAAAGTTGTTATTAGTGGGCAAAAAAGTAATTCTAGTGGTGGCTTCAAATTAAAACTAGTAACAACTTACCACCTAAGATTTGTTGTGAAAATATCGTAAAAATGTTGTTGACGTAGCACTTCTCATTTTAAAGTAATGCTACAATTACAAACTATTCTACAACTTTAAAAACTATTTTTCATTTTTTATTAATGCTATGGGTCTAAATGATGAAGTAGATCCATTCTTTTGTAACAATGAAGCTAAGGAGAATTTCATGGCTTTTGAAGCCAATCCATTATTTTATATAGATCTGAATTTTTTATGTTGCTTGTAGAGGATCATCATGGGGTTGATGTGGCTTTTGTCAGGAGTTGTGGAATCCGACAATGAGATTCAGATTTTGTGATGAAGTCTATGGCGGTTGTGGCTTCATAGTTGGTATTATTGTGGAGGCTAGAATGGAGGTTCTACTTCGGATTTGGGTTTTTAAGGGATTGGAATAAGTCTAATCTGTAAAAATAGTATGATAATTCACATTGTGAGTTGATGCTTACTTGTATTTTTTAATAAAATAAAAAATTTGCAATAGGCAAGAAAACAAATGGAAGTTAACGAAGAGACCAACAAAGCTCATTTTTTAAACTTCATGGATCAATAGTGCTCATTTGAGACTTTATGGACCAATAACACTCATTAGGTAAACTTTAGGGACTAGAGCATTCACATCAGCTTGTGAAAAAATTTTCTGTAGCATAAGAATATACTTTTTCTATTTTACACAATAACTTTTCAAAACACTCTACAACAAATTATCTATTTTACACTACATTTCATTAGAATATTATTTCTTTATTAATTTTTTATTATTATTCTCCCAAATCAAATATAATTCTCTCTCTTATTTTTTATTATTTCTTTATCAATTTACATAGCTATAGTAGCCTTATACTATAGCGAGTAGCAACAATCCAAACTTTCACAATTTTAGCTTAACTAATATAAGTGATTTTTAGAGTCTGTGAGTGCACCATCTCGCACTACTCACGAGTGGTTCATGTCCCCCATTTAAAGTACGCCTCAGCTGAATGGACGGGAGGCGAAGATTTAGGAGTCGCCACTTGGTTTAGGTCTAGGAACCAAATTGGGTCTTTTGGGCCCCTTACTTACATACGTAGGTCTACATACCAGATTATGGGTTTGGAGTTTGGGTACGGCTTAGGAAGGTGTTAGGTACCTAAGACCGCCTGACTTGTGGGCTGGCCTCCATTATGTGTTGATAGACCATATTTAAATAAAGAAACTATTAAAAGAGCCAAAATCCCTATCCCTAACCCTAACCCTAAACATTCGTCATGCACTTAATAAAATAACGCACACAACATGTCAAAAATTACATCATAACATATAAAAAAATAAAATAAAATAAAACCACAATTAAATAGATTACATTAAAAAGAAAAACTAACATCAAAACAAACATGCAAGGAAAGATATCAAATAAAACATATTATGGCAAAATGACTAAAACAAACATGAAAAACAATTAAACATAATTAATTAACCTAAAACAGAGTCAAACTGAATCAAACAACATGTCAAAAACAATTCATTAAATAAAAACAAGAAATTTGCCCTAATATGGGTTTGGGGTGCGTACATATACTCAACTATGTGTATACATGGTCGAAACCTTGCACATGCATCGTTAATACAAAAATTGCATAAAATCACATTTTTACAGATTGAAACAATTATAGAAGATTAACACATAAATCAAATGAGCATGTTTGAAACCCTAAATAAAACAAAGCATCGACATAAACAAATAACCATGAAACAAATCAAATAGTAAACTAAACTAATGTCAAATAGACAATCGTGTCAAACTTATGTAAAACTAAAATAATAAAACAAAAACTACAAAACAGATTATAATCAGCCCAAAATCAGATTAATACATATCAAAAGAATTAAAAATATCAAACAAATCAAATATAACAATTTAAAGAAACTATATCAAGAACTCATGTGAATCATATTAAGCAAAGAAGGAGTTTATGGAAAGAATACTCACCTTGCTTAGGATCACAAGTTTGAGGTTATTTAACTGACCCCTCAGTGCTTACAATACTGAGATTATATTGATAAAACAAGAGAATTAAAGAAAAAAATAGAACAAGATAATTACAACTCAAGAAAAAGATTAGTTTTGAAAAAGATTTAGAAAATAACTTTGAAAACAAGTTTTTGCCTTAAGAGATTGCTAAAAAGAGGTTTTGAGTCTATAAAAATGTGCTTAGGTGTTGTGTGGGTGTTTAGAAAGTTGAACTAGGGTTTTAAAAAACATGGAGGCAAAAAATAAACTCTCTTTATCTAGGGTTTGGATTAGAGACATAAGGTGAGTATTTATATGTGTAAACTAGGGTTTTCGGGGCCTTTTAGAGGGTTTTGGACGTTCCTAAGGGTTTATATAGGGGCCAGAATCCAATCAAAGAATAAAGGTTTGGGCCCTTAAAATTGAAATTATGAGGTTCTAGAATGCACCATGCGCTTGTATGGTCGAGTATATGTGTGCATGCTTCCAAACATGAGCGCGTAGAACCCTAAATTCGACTACACTGCTGGCCTGACTTAAAACAGTCATAATTCACTTATTTTAAATCTAAATTATGCAAAAATTATATTCAAATTGAAGCCCATGATGTCTAATTTCTAATGAAACAAACCTCACGCAAATATTATTTGTAGATCAAAAGGTATGTTCAAAATTGTGAGAAAATGTCATTTTTCAGCATCATTTTCAAAGCGATTTGAGCACTTTTGAGTTGTGATTACCTCCGAACTATTGAAAATTATTTAATCACCGTTGGTTGATGTATGTCAAGCTCATCATTGGGGCCGGGGACTAAAGGTTATTAACGGGTACAAAATGAGATTTCTACAGAGTTGGATGTGTAAAATTGATCCCTTATGCTATTTTACACTGACTAATGAATAATAATGTGTTTTCGTTAAACAAAACTCTTTTGGTAGTGTAAGGGGTTGGACTATTTGCAAAATTCCCATGATCCCAATGCCCATGGGAATGGAATAAAGGAGAGGCCTATGTCCAGCCTAGGATAGTTACGAGAAAGGTTAGTTGAGCGTCGGGAAAGGATGAAGTCAAAGCTCTCATTGGGCCGCAGAGCACAGCCTAGCATTAATCCTCGTTCTAGATCGGCAGATGGCCAAGGAATATCATGATCTCGGCTCATGACCAAGGGTACGAACTGATCGAGGGTATGGACAAACTGTGGAAGAACTAATGAATATCTAAAGTCTCACAGATAGTACAATCGATGAATTAGGGAAGGTAGCACCGAGGGTATGAACAAATCGTGGAAGAACTAATGGATATCTAAAGTCTCACAAATAGTACAATCGATGAATTAGGGAAATCAGCACCTAGATCTCGCAAACAGTCACTTTAAATGAATCTACCCACCTACCAAGGGATGCATTTATTACTGAATGGCCTCTTGAAGAGTGCTCCTCACCCAATAGCCCACTCATTCCCCTAAAAGGTTGAGGAGACCCCTGATGGAACAAGTATCTTTAATCTCCACCACACAATCCCCCCCTCCCCCTCTTAATTGAGAGGAAGGCACTACCAGTATAAATAGGGCCCTCCCCATTTAAGAAAGGGATGGTTTTGTTTTTGAGAGAGAGAGATGAAAAAGTGCAATGTCATCCATTTTGTAATCATCCACCCACTGGTGGAGCTAGGGAGGGGCGAGCCCTAAGTTTTTAAAATTTCCATTATTAATAAAATGCTATATTATCTGTAAATATGCTATAAATATTCTATTGCCCCCTTAGGATTTTTAGAGAGAGAGAGAGAGAGAGAGAGAGAGAGAGAGAGAGAGAGAGAATACTATTAATTTTATTAATTCTCTCTAAAAACTTGGATTCCCTAAAATTATATAATTGAATACAAAGAGCAAAACAAAACATCTAGCCCATTCTTGAGCCTATAATCCCTCCAAATTCAAATAATATATCCATTTTTAACAACTTCCAGAATTACCAAATCAACAATCTCAAAAAAATAAAATATAAAAAATAAAAACGCAAGAGACAATATACTTTGATGTTATTGATTATTTTTTTGATTTAAAGAGTCATCCCATCTCAAACCGGCCTTTTAATATATGTCTTTGCTGTTTGCTAAAAAAATAAACCCCTAATCTCATTAGGGAAAAAAATCCCTTACGTCATCATAGTCTTCAAAGCTTGGAGTCCTTGATAGTTGGCCTCCACAACTCTCCGGTTCGCCACCCCGAATCTCTATGTGTGTGTGTGTGTGTTTGAGAGTGCAAGTTTCTTTTGTTCCTTGAGTTTATGGGAAACCCAAACTGAAAAATGACTAAAATGGTATAAATAAACGTGTATTGTATTGTAGTATAACTTGCATTTTAATGTTTTGAAAACTTAAATTTTCTATTATTTTATATGTTGAGAATAGACTCGCTAGAGCTTGTTATAGTTTTCTATTTTGTTTTTCTATGACGTGTATATGGAGAAAGTATCTGTGGGGCTCACATTTCAGCCTTACATAATTCTTATATGGCAGATGTATACAAGATTTTTTTCGTGTATATATTATATGAGGTTTACATCTTGCATCTTTAGAATTTAATGTTTCTCATTTTATTTTAAATTCGTTAATTAGTTTTGATTCGATAAGGTAGTGATTTGTTATTTGATATTTATATTACAATTTTTAACTTAAGAATTTTTTTATATATAAAGTTTGGCCCCTTTGAATAAAATTTCTGGCGTTATTACTGCATCCACCTCAGTCCATCTGGAGAGAATAGAAAGAGCTTGTTCATTTTCCTTTTCAGTTTCAGTTGTGACTATTATAGTTCTATTTACTTGGTTTCTAGTATAGTTCTCCCCTTGTAAACCATTTCCCCCCTAATCTATATATAATAATAGGTGAAGCTGAGAGAAACTCAAATTAGAATTCCAAATTAGAGTTCCAATTTTGCGCCATGTGTTCTAAATTATTTATTCTTAAATATTTTTATTTCTTAATTTTAGAATCAAATGTGGGACCATACCATAAATATTCATACAAGTGAGTTATTAAGTACAAAAACCAAAGAGTCTAGAATAAATAAATTGTAAAAAAAAAAGTGCTTCACAATAATTAAAAAAAAATGGACAATTTACATTTTATACCTAATAATATCCTTACAAAATTTTTTAAAGAGTTAATAAAATATAAAATTGACTATCAATAGTATTTAAATTATATATATATGAATTATATTATGCATTTTATCGTATATCTTTAAGTGTATCCATGCATATGCATGGGGTTACAAGTTAGTTTACAAATAATCTGTGACGCTCATTTACCTTATCTGTATTTTGACCCCACAGGTAGAATCACAGCAGAAGACAATAAGCAAAGAGAACAGTCGTGTCTTCCAACATAGCCAAGTAGCAGTATCCGTTCATTCATATTTTAAGATTATCAAGTATTACGCAAATCTAATTTCACAATGATAAGGTTTAAACTAGAGCCAAGCAATGAATATCACATAGTATTTGTAACAAAAATAAGAACCCATAGTCATGAAATTCGAAAGGTTATTTATCAAAAATAAAAAGTAGTAACAGTTTTAAAAATCTGTAATTTCGAAAAGTACTTGGAGAAGAAGTTCGGAAGAGAAAGGGTTGAAGAAGGGGCGAAGGCTGATCTTCTACTACCACTACTGGTACTGGCGTACTGCAAATAACTGCATAGCCTACTACCAACTACGTCTGGGTTTTTGGTTTGTGTACTTTTTTTCCCAAATAATAGAAGATTTTTTTTGGGATAATTTAATGCAAAAAAAATCACTAATACTACAACGAAAGTGAAATTAGAAGACTGAATTGAATTTTAAAAAAATTAGATGGTGCAATTTGTAAAACCTAATAACTAATTGTTGGAAGGGGCTTAGGGGGGAGGCATAGAGTCATCCAGAATAACACTTGAGAAAAGTTTAATTAATAACTTTATCTCTTAAAATTGTATTCAAGAAAATAATAGAGTTTAAATTCAGTCAGGATCTAGCGTAAACCCAAGTGTTTACGCCCTCCAATGAGCTAGTGCCACGTCATTATTTTACCAAAATATGAATGCAACTCAAACACAATAACTACTCATAATATCATATTCAAAACAAAACCAAAACTCAACCCTCCTCCTCACGTTCAAACCAAACCTCCATAGCCCCACCCCACCCCACCCCACCCCACATGCCGCCACAACACCAGAGCCGCCACTCCATTGAGCATAATTTACAAACAAAAAAAACAAGCCATAAGACCCATCTCATTTCTAGTTCTCATCTCAAAGAAGTAACCAAACCCAAAAATCTATAAACATCAATATCAATAACAGAACAAAAACCCATCAGCTTGTTTAAACCAAAATGATAAAATTTGTAAATTAAAACAAAAATGATGAGGAAGATGGCCATGGTGTTGGGTACTTTGTTTAGGATCCGATGGATGCAGTGTTTTTTTTCAGGCCACCTTATAGACCCTTACTAGGCCTCTGATGAGTGAGAGTTTAAGGTTATGGGTTCGATAATTTTGAATGATTTCAAAGAGAGAGATGAGATGATTTTGGGTTTGAGAGTCACTGTTTGTGGCTTAGGTGATGGCGTAGTAATAAAGCTCCACCACGAATTTCGATCCATGGTGATTCTGATGGTTTGTGAGGCGAAGTGGAGTAGAGATCTGGTTTGAACGGGAGAGGAGGACTGGATTTTGTTTTTTTTATTTTTTATTTTATTTTTTATATATATATTTAATTTAGATTTGATATTGTGAGCAAGTATTGTGTGTGAATGTTTGTATTCATCTTTTAATAAAATGCTAACGTGTCACTATCTTATTGGAGGCATAAACTCTTGGTTTTACGCCAAGACCGGACCAAATGTAAACTCCACCACTCTTTTTAAGCCATTAATATGCCAGAGTCTTTCAACTATGACATCATTAGAAGACTTTAATCCTATTTACCTTTCACCAAGTCTTTCGTTATTAATGTTTGGAACTTTCAAATACTTGGAAAATTCAAAGTCTTGGAACGTTTTTTTTCTTTGATTGCTATGGTCTTGGAACCATTAAACATGTGGCAATCATGTTATCCAAATCAATTTTATGTCTTGTCTTTCTTTTTCCTCAAGTTAATTAAAAAAATGATTATGATTAAATATCTACTCTTTTTTTTTGGAGATAAAAGAGAAATAAAATTTCAAGAAATTAAGTTTAATTATATTTAATACAAGTTAATTACAAAGAGCATTTAGGAAATATTTGTTCTCGAAAGGGTACCTATGAAATATTTTCAAG
This sequence comes from Notholithocarpus densiflorus, assembly GCA_030021035.2. Lineage (NCBI taxonomy): Eukaryota > Viridiplantae > Streptophyta > Magnoliopsida > Fagales > Fagaceae > Notholithocarpus > Notholithocarpus densiflorus. The sequence goes on from JARYZH020002862.1 coordinate 10,134, forward strand.
TTCGTTTAATCTCATGCCAGTGAGTTAAGTTTTGTCAATTAATTCAAAAAAATAGTAAACACTGAGTTTCTTTGCATCTAAGAAAGCTTATTGCTTCTCCTAGACAGTAGAATAGTTGTCCTTTCTCTTTGAAGGCGAGATAGTTTTCCTTGAAATAACAAGTTTATTTCAAGGTTTGTTGGGTTTTTTTTCGTGGGAGTGGGGGAAACAGTTGAGTGTTTTGTAGTAATTTTTCTCAAGTCTCTATTTCTCTCAGTCCTCTTTGACTTATCTCTGACTCATGGAAGACTTGACCTCCAACTGGACTCGTCTCACACTGTCAGACAGAGAGGGGCCTGGCTGCGATCTCGACGAGGAGTGTGATGTGCAAGAATTCATCATAGCAGCAAAATTCCTCACCAAACGTGTTTTGAACATCGATGCCATTGCCAAGACTTTTACCCCTCTTTGGCGTTCTCGTAATGGTTTTAAGGTTCGTAACATGGGCAACCATACAATGCTTTTTGTATTCGACAACAAGTCCAAAGCTAACAAGGTGATCCTCAGCGAACCATGGAGTTTTGATAAGCATCTGGTTATTATGCAAAGCTACGATAAGAGTAAGGCCATTGAGGAGCTTACGTTTGATAGATCAACTTTCTGGGTGCAAGTTCATGGCATTCCCATTAGATTCATGAATGTGAAGGTGGCTGAAAAAATCTGTGGAGTATTGGGCACAGTGTTACCTACAACAAATCCCAGTGAATATGAGGGTGGCAGTTTCATACGGATTAGAGTTTCCATAGACGTTATGGTTCCTCTATGCCGAGGTTGCCTAGTGACAATGGGGGGCAACGAAAAAGTTTGGGTTAGCTTTAAATATGAGAGGTTACCGAACATCTGCTACTGGTGTGGCTGCCTCGATCATGATGACAAGGATTGTGAACTATGGCTAAACAGTGAGGGTTCTCCTTCGAAGGATCGGAGGAATTATGGCCCCAACATACGAGCCCAACCTTTCTCGCCATCCCGTAAACAAGTGGTTTCAGTTCCTGGGTTCTACATGACGAAGAAGACATCATCGCGGCAACATGTGAATGCTCTAGGTGGGGAGGAGCTTCAACAGAAACAGTCGATTAAACATACCAGAGTTCAAGCTTAGACGTCGGTGAGGAATGACCAGCCAGACAGTCACGGCCTTATTGATCACAGTCACGAAAGGAAAGCAATACTAGATTTGGTAACGCACGTTTCAATAACTGCAGATTCAGTCAATCCTGTGAGGTCGAGCCAGCTACACCCAATCCCGAAACCTACGGAAACCCTAGATCACCAACCACGTGCCTCATTAACTCACTCAGTTATTGGTGTAACGCACAATGATATTACTGAGGCAGTGTCAAAAGAATTTACTACCAATATTACTCCTCAACCACACAGTAACCCCCCATCACCCTTAAACACAATTTACAACCCTAATATTACTCCTCAGCCACACAATAACCCCCCATTACCCTTAAACACAATTTACAGCCCTAATGACTCTCTACCAGCTGGCACTCAATCCCCACATGACACACATGAGGCGTGTAAGTCAGCAAAACACCCTTCACTACTGCAATGGACTAGGGTGGCTAGACAGGCTTCTGGATAGCCTGTTACCCAAAACTGTGACCTTCAGAAATATGGCAAACGTAATCTTATGCAAGTTGAGGACCACTTTGAGTTACCTTAAAAAGAATATAGGTTTCAAGAAGTGGTATGGACAGTCAATTTGAATTGGTGGAGGCTGAGGTTTAGCCCTGCCAGTCACCATGAATCTTCTAATGTGAAACTGTCAGGGGCTTGGGAAATTGCGAACAGGAAGAGAGCTTGGAGAGATAATCGAGGCAAAAGATCCCTCTGTTGTGTTTATAGCCAAGACGTGGGCAGATGAAGCAAGGCTAGAGACCGTACAAAGAAATATAGACTTCGAACACAAGTGGTTAGTTCCTAAAGAAGGGTGAGGTGGTGGTATTGCACTCTTTTAGAAAGCATCGACCAACCTTGTAATGGTGGATTCGTCTAATTACTACATTGACACACTGATTGATAAGAGTACGGACAATGAATGGAGATTCACGGGTTTTTATGGGGAACCAGATACTTCAAGAAGAATTGAAGCTTGGGATAGCCTTAGAACTCTAAACTACCAGCCTCATGTACCGTGGCTTTGTGCCGGAGATTTTAATGAAATCATTAGGCAATATGAGAAGAAAGGTGGAGCAACCTGAAGCCATGGACAATTGCAACTGTTTAGGGATGTAATAGAGGAGTGTGGCTTCATGGACCTTGGCTATGTGGGTACTTGTAGACACTCGATTTTGCATCCATGATTTAATCAAGGAAGATGATTGGAATGACCGTCCATGTACCAAAAAAAAAAATCATGATTGCATTACATGCATCAATTCATTTTTTTTTTGGTAAAAAAAGAAAAGAAAAGAAAAGATCTTGAGATTCTAACAGTCGCGACAGTATGTTCGATTTCCAAATCGAACCATCGGATCGAAAGATATCACATTATCAAGTTTGCATGGTTAGCATGCATTGTGTCTAGGTAGAGTCGACCACACACAATTAATTTAAATTAATTTTGATTGGTTAAACAATTAAAATTAATTAAATAATTTTGTGATTGGTTGATAATTAGTGTTTCAAATAGGATTGCATGCATATGAATAAAAGGGATGATTGGATAACAATAAAATTGTGGATAATCTGAAATTTATCAAGATTTATTTTAGGGAATTTATCTATAAGATAATTGTTCCTGAAAAAGCCTGAATTATCCAGAAAAGAGATAAAACTAATAGACTAAGGATGGAAACATGTCTAGGTACAAGGACTGGATCAAAAAACCCTAAAAATAGAGTTTAAAACGCACCCGAACACGAAAAAATGTTCGGCATCCAAGAGCACCATTCGGCACTTTTGGAGTGCCAAACGGCACTTTAAAAGGGCCGAATGGCCCCCTTTTGGGCTTTGGCCCAACTCCCTTCGGGTGACAATAAGGCACACCCTTTCTTTTCCTTTATGACAAGAGGTTGATTTCAATCACCCTTTCTTTTCCTTTATGCTTCTTGTTATCCATAACATGAATTGTTAATTGTTGTTTGGTTTAAAGCAT
>JARYZH020002863.1:0-13281 GCA_030021035.2 Notholithocarpus densiflorus
GGTGTGTAGACTAATGATGTCAACCCATACCACAAGTTGGCAAGTTTGTTTTTCATGGGTTGGTACTTGATAGGATGGGTTGGGCATACGAATGAGAACTGAGTGTTACATATTTGTATATAATTAGGACTGAGTGTTACAGATTTTTCATATGAATGCATTGGGAATTTGGGATAGCTAGTTTATATAGGTTGTAGGGCAACAAATTGTGCACTCAAGTCCAAAGTATGCAAGACCCGGGCCCAATAAGTCCGTTGCAATATATATTTGTAGAGAGTGGGCTTAAGAATTAGATCTGAATGGTGAGGACTTCGTTTTACCTATTCTTACAAATGAACTAAAAAGTTGATCAGAAGGCCCAAAGCACATCGAGATAACTTGGCATAAGTCTCTTTTATTTAGGTCCGAGGAGGAATCCTCTTATGTTATTCATGTTCTAGTTCTTTCTTTTCTTTTCTTTTTCTTTTTCTTCCAAAAAGACCTCCTCCCTACAATGGAGGAGGAATGACATTATATATTCATCTTCTAAGCATCCTATCCTTACACTTGTCATTCATTTAAGGTGCCCCTTGATATTTATCCCATCAGATCTTTTCTTTGGCTTCCCTATGAGAGGTCATAGTCTTGGTAGCACTGTTCAGAGGTCTTCTCCACATAAATGCGGCCAGAAAAGTAGTTGCAGGGTATTCAATGTGGTGGTAGCAGCCTTTCTTCAGATATTTTCGGGGATCTTTTCCTTCCCAGTAAGCTCACCAATGTCGTTTCTGTCATTGGGGATTCCATGAGGATTACTTCAACCACTGGGATTCATCCTTGAACCGAAATCTTCTTATCCGAGGACTATACCCTCCTCGGACAGAATCGTCATTCCTATGTGCGAATCTTTTGAAAGTAGAATGCTTTAATAACTGCCACATTGCTCGGCCCATGAGTCTTTCTCGGACCAAGCCCACAGCCCAAAATGCGTGACTCTTGGTTATTTGTCCCCACAATAACCCCTCAAAACTTCAATTTTTCCCTCCCATTCGAGGAGAAAAAGTAAGGTTTTGACTTTCAAGAGAAAAAGACAGAATATTTAATTCGCACGTGCGAGGATGTGACTTAATTGCGTTTCGTGATAACTTCTGACGCTTCGCAATCCCCGAATAAGTTATTAATTACTCCAGGAGGCGTCTTGTCTCCCACATCCTACGGTTGAGGCGCAGATCCAACGACTGATATTTCCCTTGAAATTATGAGCGGGATAATTTCCCCTCTCCCTCTCTGTTAATATAAAGCCTTGAGGAATCATTTCCTTCTTCTCCAAAGAAACTTCAAGCGCTCCAGAGAACTCTAACGCTCCTGTCTTTCTAAAAAACGCCAACTCCCAAATCTCTGTCGTTATTTCTCGTAAGAGGTCTTCGAAGGTCTTCTCAGAAAGCTTTCAGATACTAGCATTTGTAATCCCGTAAGTTTGTTTAGTTTTTGTATTAGAGTTTGCTTGTCGGTCTGTCTCCTCGGCCTCCCTATTTGTTTCCTTACCCTCAAAAAATCATCCATTCTGTCTTTAGGTTGTAAAATATGGGTAGATTTGAGCGTCTGGTAGATTCCCCAGCCAAAATAGAAGCCTTTAAGTAGAAATATAATATACCCCAAGAGGTTGGCCTGCGGTATTGTTCCTCAGAAGAGGTCGTTATACCTAGAGAGGCCGGAGAAGTGGTCATTCCTATAATAGCCTTCATAGAAGGGGGAATGACCCTTCTAATGGGTAGGATAACTCGAGAGTACCTTATAAATCATAGGTTATGCCCTCACCAATGCGCACCCAACATGTTTAGGATTCTTGGGTGTATCGATGCTCTGGACCAGCATCTTCATTTGGGCCTCACTTGGCATGATGTGATTCACCTGTACGAGTGCCACTCGCAAGCCGACGGAGGATTTTATCTCAAGTCCAGGTCGTTCGTTGTGAGGCTCATTTCGTGTCTCCCCAAGTCCAATAAAGGGATGAAAGATGACTACCTCATCGCTTCAGGGGCATGGCACGACGGTCGACCCTGCCCAACTCGGGAGAGAGAGACAGGTGGGGTACCCTAGAGTTAGATCCCTTGACATAGGGTTTAGTCTTTATCCTCCATCCATGTTTCCCCATTACAATCTCTTTTGATAATAGATTTTCGTTGTTCAATCGCACCTGACCTTTTGGTTACTTTTGCAGATAGAACACTTGTTGCTCCTCGGCTAAGTCACACCAACGTGGTTGCTCTCAATTACCTTCTCAGGTCGGAGATTTTTGTGAGTGAGGATCAACAACTACGAGCTGTCCACCTCGTCCTAGATTTTGAACCCATCTCGAGGGTTTTTCAGAAGGTTGGAAACGCTATTAGAGCGGGCGATCGTCGGATTAACCGTATCGACGTGTCAAAACCCGACTTTCTGTCTCGAGACGACCTTCCTCCTGTCATTCTACGCGTCTCTCAAATTCCTCCTCCACTTGTGCTTCCACTATAACAGGTCCCTCTCGGAGCTGAAGTTGCAGAAGAAGAGGAAATAGCTTCTTCACAGGCGTCCTTAGACGAGGAGATAGATCAGTTCCACTTTGAAGGAGAAGAGGGTAGACTAGAGAGGCCGGTGCAGCTCTTGGACTCTGAGGACGACGCCGATAGACTCTCCGTAGCCATCCAGCCAGCATTTATTGTTTCCCGAGTAGATTCAAGTTCAGAAGAACACGGAGAAATGAGTCCGAAGGAAAGGTCATCTTTAAAAGGCTTGGTAGCCAACAGAGGCAAGAAAGGAGCCACGAAGGGTCCATCTCAGGCCTTGGCTCCTGCCAGTCTACCCCCTCCGCCTCCTCTTCCTGCTGATCTTGGACTTCGCGCCATTCCTGACCTGAAGAAGAAGAGGCCAGTGCAGGAGATCGAAGAAGGCGAGGTGATTCCTCCGAGGGGCTCCAAACAACAGAAGACTAAAGACCCGAAGGAAAATAGGGCAAGCTCTGTTGATAGCAGAGAAGAGGTTGAGGTGCGTAGACAACAGCGCTTCTGGGCCCCTCGGATTGAATTGGATGGGGCTCAGATTCTATGGGATGCCACAATCAGGGAGGCCCAGAGAGGTCACTCAGCCCATCTGGCCCAGGCTTTAGAGCAGCCCCTCTTGCTCCCACGAGATATGGAGGCCCTTAGGCGCACTAGGCAGCCCGAGCTCTTCATGTCCTTGAAGAAGGATCTTGCCTTGGTAAGTTAGATTTATGTAATGATTTGAACATTATAAAGTTATGCATCTTATCAATATTATTATACTTGCCTTTACATACATGTCTTATTTGCTACTGTTATGCAAGTCACTCAACAAGTCTACGTGGCCGAAGAGTGGGTTCGAAATGCTCAGAATAGATGTGAGGCTGAGTCCCACTCTCGCCATGAAGTTGAGAAGAACCTAGGGAGCCTTAAAGAGGAGAAGTTGCAGCTAGCCGAGAAGCTGAAGATTTCAGAGCGAGAATGCTCAAGCGCCAAGGCTGGGCTAAAAAACGTCGAGGCCCAGGCCGAGGACCAGAGAAAACAGCTATATACGACCCAGCTGAATCTGGCTACTGAGAAAGCAGCAGTGCTAAGCCTGAAAGCTGAACTGCAGAAGGCTAAGGAGGTAGCACTAAAAGCGATGGAAGCTGCTAAGTCTGCGGAGGAAGCGGCATACGAACGCGGAATAATGGAAACGGAGGAGAGGTTAGCTGAGGAAGTGGTTGAGGTGTGCAGGGAATATTGCACAGAGACTTGGGGGGAGGCACTTAATCGTGCAGGGGTTCCTGCTGATTCGGAGCTGAGGAGACCTGAGAGCGTGTTTTTCCCTGAACACATCAGGGAAATTCCGAACAGCCCTCCGCTTGCCATTAGTCTGCCGCTCCCTCCTCCAGAGCAGATAGCTACAGCAAGTGCCCCTGTCGGAGCTGTTGAGGCCTCCAGGGGAGTCGTTAAAGATAAATCTGCCGAGGACTCCCTTACTATCAAGGACGTTGTTTCTCAAGCCAAGGCAGTAGAGAAAAAGTCTGAGGCTGAGGGTGCAAAGACTAAAGCTGTATGTCCCGAAAAGGACCCTCAGCCTTTGAAAAAGTAGCTGTAACAAAATTGTTTTTTTGTTTTTTTTTTTGTTTAAGTGTAGCTCCAGCAAACACTCATGATGTACTTATTCTACTTTTGATTAAAGAATGAACTTATCTTTCTTATCTTTTGCATTTATGCCTTTGTCATTTGCTTTTGTTAGAGTTTGAAATGACTTCCTATTTATATACTAAGTAATGATACTAAGTAATGGATGACCACAACATGTTCTTATTTCGAGGCTCGACGTTTTCGTAATAAAGAATAACAACAAGGACTCGTTATAACTTAAGTTCCAGTGAATGCATTATATAAAGAAAATACTAGGAAATTAATTCAATCGTGCATGGTCAGAGGGCCTTGCAATAACTTAAGATTTATTCGATCATACTAATGGAATGTTATTACTTAGTAACCCAAAGGCGTGTTAACTTCCTGTTCAGACACTCTCATAATAAGCATAGGTGTATTAATTTCCCCAAAGCATCTGGTCCGAGGACATCAAGCATGACTAAGATTCTGTTTAAACACCTTTATAACAGACATAAGTGTATTAAATTCCCCAAAGCATCTGGTCCAAGGACATCAGGCATGACTAAGGTTCTGTTTAAACACCTTTATAACAGACATAAGTGTATTAAATTCCCCAAAGCATCTGGTCCGAGGACATGCACTTGGTTATGGTGCATTCCTCGGTCTCTATGCAAACCTCAGATATCAGTTGTTAAGTGGATTTGATAGAGCAATGATCAGCCACTTTGATGTTATTGAAGTGGCATTGTTTTTTAGCACAGTTTTGAGGTCTGTTTCTTCCCCAAAGCATCTGGTCCGAGGACATCAGGCATGACTAAGGTTCTGTTTAAACACCTTTATAACAGACATAAGTGTATTAAATTCCCCAAAGCATCTGGTCCGAGGACATCAGGCATGCCTAAGGTTCTGTTTAAACACCTTTATAAAAAAACATAAGCTATTTCGTCACACAACACACGAATTTAATGATAAAGGAAATTCTTATTAGTAATAATACCTTTTCAGGTTATTTACATTCCAAGGACGAGGTATTACACGTTCGTCTAAGTCTTCTAAGAAGTATGCCCCTATACCTGCTTCCGAGGTGATGCGATATGGTCCCTCCCAATTGGGCCCTAGCTTTCCCCACGCTGGGTTTTTTGCAGTGCCCAGAACTTTTCTCAAGACCAAGTCACCAGGTGCTAGTGGCCTTAGCTTCACTTTAGCATCGTATCCTTGCTTAAGTTTGTGTTGGTAGTACGCCAATTGGACCAGTGCACTTTCCCTCCTCTCTTCAACGAGATCTAAACTTCTTTCCAGCAGATTATCATTATTATTTGAACTGAATGAACTGCTTTTTAGCGTTGGGAACCCAGTTTCCAAAGGAATGACAGCTTCGACACCATAAGTCATTGAAAAGGGGGTTTCCCCCGTTGATCTACGAGGCGTGGTTCGATAGGCCCACAGGACATGCGGCAGTTCTTCCACCCATCTTCCTTTCGCATCATCTAACCTCTTCTTCAGTCCGTTTACTATGACTTTATTAACGGCCTCGGCTTGTCCGTTCCCTTGGGGGTAAGCTGGGGTGGAATATCTATTCGTTATTCCTAATTCGCCGTAGTATCTCCTGAAGGCCTTACTGTCGAACTGAAGACCATTGTCCGAGATAATAGTACGAGGGACCCCGAACCGAGTAACGATGTTCCGCCAAATAAACTTCTTAGCGTCCACATCCCTGATGTTTGATAAAGGCTCGGCTTCGACCTACTTTGTAAAATAGTCAGTGCCGACCAGCAAATATCTCTTGTTTCCAGCTGCTTTGGGGAAAGGTCCGACAATATCCAGGCCCCATTGAGCAAATGGCCAGGGACTGGTTATCGGATTAAGGATCCCCCCTGGTTGGTGTATGTTTGGTGCGAATCGCTGGCATTGGTCGCACTTCTTTACGTACTCGTGTGCTTCTCTTTGCATGTTTGGCCACCAGTAGCCTTGTGTGACAGCTCTAAGAGATAGAGATCTGCCTCCAGTGTGGCTCCCACAAATCCCCTCGTGCAGCTCTTCTAGGATGACCTTTGTCGCTTCAGGATGAATACATAATAGATATGGTCCGGCAAAAGAGCGCTTGTATAATTTTCGGTCTTCGGACAACCAGAAACGAGGTGCCTTTCTTCGTATTTTTTCTGCCTCCAATTTATTTTCAGGCAAGAGGTCTTTCATTAAAAATGATATGATGGGATCCATCCAACTAGGTTCCACTCGGACATGACAAATCTAGGTTAACTTTACCCCTACCTCCGTGGGCTTGTACAAGTCTTCTACGAGGATAATTCGAGGTAAGCTCTGCGCCGAGGAGGTTGCAAGTGTAGCTAAAGAATCTGCATGAGAATTGCTGCTTCTCGGGATGTGCAGTAGACTGAATGACTCAAATTTTAATCGCAACTGTGTAACTTGACTTAAATACTTCTGCATTCTTTCATCCCTTGCCTCTAATTCGCCCATCACTTGACCAACGACTAATTTGGAGTCTGAAAATATTTTTACTTCTTTTCCCCCCAGCCTTTGAACCATATTCATTCCTTCCAACAGAGCTTCGTACTCGGCCTTATTATTGGTGGTTAAGAAATCCAACCTCAGCGATTTCTCTATTGTTAGTTGTTCTGGAGAGATTAGGACCAATCCCAATCCAGAACCTCTTTGGTTCGCTGCACCGTCGACGTACACTTTCCAGCATAGGGATTCCTGGAGCGAGATGACGCCAACCGATTTTTCATCCATGTGCTGCGGTGCTGGAACATTCTCTAACGAGGCTTCAGCGAATTCGGCCACCAGGTCTGCGAGGATCTGACCCTTGACAGAGGTGCGAGGCATGTACTTGATGTCAAAAGCCCCTAGAATCGTACCCCATTTAGCTATCCTGCCTGTATAGTCAGCACTTCGGAGTACAGCCCTAATCGGGAGTTGAGTTAAGACGATGACAGAGTGTGCCTGAAAATAGTGTGGGAGTTTCCGTGTACCATGGACTACAGCCAGGATGGCCTTTTCCAATGGTAAATAGCGCACCTCGGCTTCATGCAACGATTTGCTAACGTAATAAACCGGCTGTTGCACACCACTGTCAACTCGAATCAACACCAGACTCACAGCATGGGGAGCAACGGCTATGTAGGCGAATAAGACCTCATCCTCCTGAGGACTGGACATGATCGGAGGTCGAGAAAGATATTCCTTAAGCTGCTGGAAAGCCTTAGAGCACTCCTCGGACCACGCAAATCCCTTCCACTTTCTCATCAAGAGGAAGAAAGGCCGGCACCTGTCTGCTGAACGAGAGATAAAACGATTTAAAGCGGCAATCATTCCAGTAAGCTTCTGAACCTCTTTGGGATTGCGAGGAGGGTGTAAATTGTTAATCGCCTTGATTTGATCGGGATTGACTTCGATTCCTCTGTGTGTTACCATGTATCCCAGGAATTTGCCCGATCCCACACCAAACGTGCACTTGGACGCATTTAGGCGCAACTTGTGTTTCCTCAAGATTTCGAAGATGCTTCCGAGGTCATCAACATGCTTGGATACCACCTTGCTTTTGACCACCATATCGTCTATGTAGACCTCAATGCTCTTCCCTAATTGAGGCTCGAACATTCTCGTCATCATCCTTTGATAGGTTGATCCCGCGTTTTTTAGACCGAAAGGCATGACCTTGTAATGGTAGTTTCCAATGGGGGTGACAAATGCAGTCCTCTCCTGGTCTTCCAAGGCTAAAGGTATTTGGTGATATCCTTGGAAGGCGTCCAAGAAGCTCATCCGAGGGTGTCCCACCGTCGCGTCCACCAACTGATCTATTCGGGGCATGGGGAATGGATCTTTTGGACAAGCCTTATTTAGATCGGTAAAATCCACGCACACTCGCCACTTGCCACTATTTTTCTTTACCACCACCGTGTTAGCCAGCCATTCAGGGTAGAACACCTCCTTGATAGCTCCTGCTTGCTTAAGCTTTCTCACATCTTCTTTAACGGCATCGGCATGCTCCTTGGACGGACGTCGAGGTGGTTGCTTTTTCGGAGTAATGGACGGATTAACATTTAAATGGTGACAGATAAAGGTTGGGTCCACCCCCGGTGCCTCATAAGCGCTCCAGGCGAATACATCGACGTTCTTCTTAAGGAATTCTATTAACTCTTCTCTCTCGCGAGGCGGCAACTGGGACCCCACTTGGAAATACTTCTCCAGATCATCCCCTATAATGATCCTCTCTAAATCATCACATTTTGCCTCCTCGGAATGCCCGTCGATAGGCAACTCGAGAGATTTTAATTGCTATGAACTTGCCTCCGCGGCCATCGGCGATTCAGTTTCAGGTTGATGTGATATGGCCGCCACCAGGCACTGTCTAGCCATGGATTGGTTTCCAAGGATCTCTCTAACCTGACCCTCAAAAGGGTATTTCACCATTTGATGCAAAGTGGAGGAGACAGCCCCTAGAGTGTGAAGCCAAGGTCTAGCCACGATAGCCGTATACGGAGAATAAACATCCACCACAATAAAGTCAACCTCTACCACCTCAAGACCGGTTTGCACAGGTAGCCTAATCTGACCCTTTGGCATAACGGTTCTTCCCTCGAAGCTGACCAGAAGGGAGTCATAGGCAGTTAGGTCCTCGGACTTTAACCCCAAACCTCTAAACAGGTCAGGATACATTACCTCCACGGCACTCCCTTGGTCCACCAGCACCCTCTTCACATCATACCCACCTATCCTAAGCGTAATTACCAAGGCATCATCGTGGGGTTGGATAGTTCCGACCTTGTCTTCGTCTGAGAAACCCAGAACTGGTTGTGTTTCCATCTTGATTCTTTTTGGTTCAAGTTTACTGTCCTCGGCGAATGACCGAGCCACAGACATCACTCTGTACGGACAGGATCCTGTTCTTCCGGGGGCAGCGAAGATTAGGGATGGCAATTTTTGCCCAACCCGCAGGTACCCGGTCCGGCCCGACCCTAATGGGCCGGATTTTACCCGGTCCGATTAAGAATAGGGTCGGGTATGGGTTTTTTTAAAAAAACCCGAAGCGGGTCCGGGTCGGGTCCGGGTTTTATAAAAAAATCCGAGATCCGACCCGAAACCCGGCCCGGATAAAAACCCGGTTACAAATGGATTTGATTAAAGCCATGAAGAAAAAAAAAAATGAAACTAAAGCAAATGACTTTTATTTTATCAATTTTTAGCTACTCCAAATATAGTCTTAAGGCTTTTTAATTTTTTTTATATTAATAATTTGGTTTTTTTTTTGCAAAATATGTACAGTTCTTTTTTTTTTTTATTGGGCCACGAATTGGGCCCAATCCCTTAACGGGACCCGTGGGGCCCGCGGGGCCTGGCTGGGGCGGGTCCGGGCCCCGGGAAAAAAACCCGGCTAATAAACGGGACGGGTCCGGGCCACGGGTCTTGGCCCGCGGGTCGGGTCCGGGTATGAAAAAACCTGGCCCGAACCCGACCCGTTGCCATTCCTAGCGAAGATGACGTTTATCGTTCCCAGGGGTGGGCCTGAGGAAGCCCCTCTTCTGGAATCGAACCCAGTCTGTCCTGCTTGGCTACTGGAATGCAACAGATCCTTCAATCTTCCTTCTCGGACCAGCTGATCTAAGTGGTCCCATAAATTTCTGCAATCCTCAGTAGTATGTCCTTGATCCTGATGATATTGGCAATAAAGGCTTTGGTTGCGCCTCATCGCGTTCCCAGCCATTTTGTTCGGCCATTTAAAGAATGGCTCGTTCTTAATTTTTTCCAAGACCTTATTGACTAGTTCTCGGAATACCGCGTTGACAGCTTGGGCGTTGGAGGAATCTGACTGCCCGACGAAGTCTTTCCGTGGCCGATTGTTACTGAATCGGTCCGACCTGAAATCCCTATGCTCCTGAGGGTTAACCTTTGTTTTACCCTTTCCTTGCTGCTGGTCTTCTTCAACCCTTTTGTACTTGCTTATTCGATCCATAAGCTGACGCACACTGGTGACCGGTTTACCAGTGAGAGACTTCCTTAATCCATGCTCGGTAGGCAAGCCGCCCTTAAAAGTACTGATGGCCACGTCCTCAAAGTCACCATCTATTTCGTTATACGTCTCCCAATATCTGTCTGAGTACGTCTTCAGGGTTTCCCCTCCCGCATGGACAAAGACAATAAAGAATCCAAAGGGCGAGGCACCCTACTGCATGTGATAAAGCGAGAACCAAAAGCCTGCGTAAGTTCCTTAAAGGAATTTATGGAGTTAGGTTTCAACCCATCGAACCACCTCATGGCCACGGGCCCCAAACTGGAGGGAAAGACTTTACACATCAAAGCCTCGTCCCTAGAGTAGACGGCCATCTTCTGGTTGAATTGGCTTACGTGCTCTACTGGATTCGTTCGGCCGTAATAAGTGGTGAATGTGGGTTGATGGAATCGCCGAGGAAGTTCTGCCCTTTTGATTCGATGTGTAAAGGGGGATCTAGAGATTTGATTCAACGCCTTGCTCATGGCATCATTTTCCAGCCCCTTTAGAGGTGGACTCTTACGTTTTCGCTTATGAACATTTTCCTCGTGACAGGAAAAAGGCTCGCTCGACGGTGTCCTAGGATCGCGTTTGTACGTAACATCATCTTCATCATTTGAGGAAACACCAGAACTAGAAGGAGCTCGTCGTCGGTGTGCATGGCGTAACTCCCGCTTTAAATCATCGATTTCCCTTTGCATGGCTCTATTACTCCGCTCCTGAGGGAAGTGATTCCCCATTTGCGGGTGACTTCCGCTGGTCTGTGTGGTATGTGGGCTACCCTCCCTATCTCTCCTACGCTCAAGATTGTGGAAGGCATCTTGTCGATGGGAGCCCTTGGATTCCTGCTGATGGGAACCTGATCCTACCATGGTGAAACGTCGCGCTCACTATTATACAAATTCTTCCCACAGACGGCGCCAATTGTAGGGCAACAAATTGTGCACTCAAGTCCAAAGCATGCAAGACCCGGGCCCAATAAGTCCGCTGCAATATATATTTGTAGAGAGTGGGCTTAAGAATTAGATCTGAATGGTGAGGACTTCGTTTTACCTATTCTTACAAATGAACTAAAAAGTTGATCAGAAGGCCCAAAGCACATCGAGATAACTTGGCATAAGTCTCTTTTATTTAGGTCCGAGGAGGAATCCTCTTATGTTATTCACGTTCTAGTTCTTTCTTTTCTTTTCTTTTTCTTTTTCTTCCAAAAAGACCTCCTCCCTACAATGGAGGAGGAATGACATTATATATTCATCTTCTAAGCATCCTATCCTTACACTTGTCATTCATCTAAGGTGCCCCTTGATACTTATCCCATCAGATCTTTTCTTTGGCTTCCCTATGAGAGGTCATAGTCTTGGTAGCACTGTTCAGAGGTCTTCTCCACATAAATGCGGCCAGAAAAGTAGTTGCAGGGTATTCAATGTGGTGGTAGCAGCTTTTCTTCAGATATTTTCGGGGATCTTTTCCTTCCCAGTAAGCTCACCAAGGTCGTTTCTGTCATTGGGGATTCCAGGAGGATTACTTCAACCACTGGGATTCATCCTTGAACCGAAATCTTCTTATCCGAGGACTATACCCCCCTCGGACAGAATCGCTGTTCCTATGTGCGAATCTTTTGAAAGTAGAATGCTTTAATAACTGCCACATTGCTCGGCCCATGAGTCTTCCTCGGACCAAGCCCACAGCCCAAGATGCGTGACTCTTGGTTATTTGTCCCCACATAGGTAAATTACAAAGTTAGTCCCTATTCTTTACATTATTGTCAATTTGGTCCCTAATTTTTCAACTGTGTCAATTTGGTCTTTAACCTTTTTAGTGCCATGTTAATTTGGTCCTTACCGTTATTTTTTAGATGGAAAAATATGATGTGTAATAAAAAGTGATTTTTCATGCCACATCATTGCCAACTGTACCGCCACATCTTATTTTTTTTATTAAAAAAAAACCCTATTTTTGTATTCACACATGATCAGATTACCCTTTCCTAAAAATTTCTAAAATCCCTAAGAGCTTGTTTGGTTCAACTTTTTTCATCATTCATTTTTCATCACTCGTTATTAGAGTAAGATAATAGAACTTTTCCCTAAAAATCCATATGAGAAGAATTCAATCAACATGTCTCACAAGCCACAGCCAACATCAGTACTTTAAATCAAAAACCCCGAAGAATTCAATCAACATGTCTCACAAGCCACAACCAACATCAGTACTTTAAATCAAAAACCCCCTTTCACATCCAACAAAAACCCAAACCAGACCATGGACATTGACAATGGAGAGGGAGAGAGAGATATATATTGCACCAAATCAAAAACCCACTTTCACATCTAACAAAAGACCTAAATCAGACCATGGACATGGAAAATGGAGAGGGAGAGAGAGATATATATATTGCACCTGGGAGAGGGAGAGAGAGGTATGAACACGGTGACAGAGAGGTAGACTCGCCGATGAAGATTCAGGCCTGGTTCAGAGCTTCGATGACGCGTTGTTCTTCAAACACGAATGATCTTCTCAGGCCTGGTTCAGTCTTCGAACATGGACTGTGGTGCCATGGAGCTAGCTCGCTGGGGATGAGGAGGGAAGCGAAAATGAGAAGAGGTTGAGAGAGGGAAGTGAGAAGAGGGAAAATTTTGAGCAAAAAATTTTCGAAAAAAATGAAGTGTAACAGGGGAAGCTACAACGGTCATAACCAGCCTGAGAGGGATGTGACAATGCACTGGCGAAGGGGCCCACTGAGACAGCTTATTTACGGAATTGCCACTGAGTCACAGAATATGAGTTTTGAAAACAGCTGAAGTTAGTTTTCATTTTGCCTACTGTCACTCATTTTTTTGAGTCATGGAATCATGAAACTGGTGATCCGAAACTAATCCAAACAGGTGCTCTTCCGTGGGCCCCACACAATTTGGATGATTGAAACACAAAACTGAGTGATATCACTCAAAATTCACTGAGTCCAAACAAGCTCTAAATCTTTCTCTGTTTATAGTCCACATCTCCATCTCTAATCTCTTCTCCCTCGTCCTCGCATTCATACCCCCATTATCTTTCTTGCAACTTGGAATTTTCAGTTGCTTTAGCATTGACCATGAACAGATTCTCCCACTCCCATTGTGAGGAGGATTTCTCATTCCACTCCATCAGCAATAGAGAAAATCC
>JARYZH020002864.1:0-13277 GCA_030021035.2 Notholithocarpus densiflorus
ATAAAATTGTTATCCTGTGTTGTTTTCGGTCCTTCATTGGAGTTAGGAGAGAGATCATACTGTAATGTGTCTGAACTCGGAAGAAGTTAGGCATTTGAAAGTAATGTATCATCTCATTGGAATAGGTGGTTAATGTAAAAATACATCGGTTCTGTTAGGATTTTTGAGGAATATGCATTTAGCTGGTTTGTGCAGCTGGTAGCCTGTTTTGTACTGTATTGTTTTCTCAAAGCAATTTAGTTGCCACCTTTTGCCTCTCTTGCAACTACATTTCTTATGTCCTGAATATTCTAAAGCGTTCTTTGCTTCATTTCTTATTGCCATGTATCACTGTTTTATTTGTCTGGAGAAGTATTTGCCTTTTGTAATCAATCTTCTCTGTGCTTTGTATTGATAGCTATGTTGAGCGCTTACTAGACCGTATAAGCAATGGTAAACTGGCTGAGGACCGGAGGAGTGCCATGATTGAGCTTCAGGCTATTGTGGCAGAAAGTCGTGGTGCCCAGCTAGCATTTGGGGCAATGGGTGAATGCTTCTCTCTTGTATGATATAGTGGATTAGTTTTTGTGCCATGATTGCGTTTTATAATATTTTTTATTTACTTTTGCAGGCTTCCCAGTAATGTTGGCAGTCTTAAAGGAAGAACGTGATGATGTTGAAATGGTGGAAAATCTTTCTTCCCCATATATCTTTATCCCATGTTTTTCCTTTAATTTCAATTCCATCACTCAAAAAAGTACATATTAAGAGAAAAAAAATTGAGAACTGAACTGTGGCTTTTAATTATCCACATTTTTTCTGATATATCTTCCCCCTTAGGTAGCTTAAAAACAATTCCGACATGATCTTCAGTATCAGCTGTTTTATATCCTAAAATATTTTATGGTTTAATGGTTAAATTCAACAGTTTGGTAAAATCCATGGTTTGATCCATATTTTATTTTTGGAGATTCTTCTGCCTGTATTTAGGCTAAGTCATTACCAACAAGTTGAATGTTCAAATTCTGGCATGCTATATTTTATTGAAATAACGCTTATGACCAAGATGGACCAATCACACTGATTTGGTTCTGACCTTGGACAGAGGATCTGTAGAAAATATTCTTGACTGTTATCTCAGAATTATTATTATTTTTTTATTATTTTTTTACTTAGAAAAAAAATAAAATAAAATTTTGAAGGACTCCACAATCAACTTACCAAAAGAAAGATTCTCTACTGAAGATCTTTTTTGGCCATTGGTGGAAACTAACTAAGTGGGACACGAGCCTTTTTTCGGTCATGGCTGACAAATATGGCCCATTTTTACTTCAGAATTTACATTCTTATCCTGCAAGATTGATTGTTATTTGTATACCTTTTCCCATTATTTCATTCAATGTGAAATAATCTTCAGTTTTATTATGTCCAAGAACTGAGTAAGACAATGAGTTCATTCCTTCCATTTGTGCAGGTTCGGGGTGCTTTAGAAACTCTTGTAGGTGCTCTGACTCCTATTGAGCATGCAAAAGGGCCAAAGAATGAGGTTCAACCAGCTTTAATGAACACTGATTTGCTTTCCAGAGAAGCAGACAGCATTTCTCTTCTTCTAAGTTTGTTGGTGAGAGCTCCTAACTTAAATTTTGATCACCATGGATATGTTATTGGGCGCGTTTGGTATTGCTGTAGGAAGTAGAGTTCTAGCTGTAGAGCATTTGAGATTAAAAAATTTAACTCAATAATGCTAAGTGCTGTAAAGCTGTTAAACTGTTTGGTAACCAATTCCTAAGGAGCTTTCATTTGTTCAAATTTCATCTCTAACCTTAAAGTTGTTAAAAACTCTTCATTTCTGCTAAAAAGAGCTCTAAGAGCCTTACAGAAATTTTCACCTCTCTTACATTAATACTAGACACACACATTAATTGTATTTGGTTGGTTTACTATATTTGCTTGGTTTATGCATAGCATCATGGCCTTTTTCATTGTTATTTTGGTTGGATGCTTTGGCAGTCAGAGGAGGATTTCTATGTACGATATTATACTCTTCAACTTTTGACAGCGCTCCTCACAAATTCTCCAAATAGGTATTAGTTTCTCAACTACTTCTTGCTTTTGTGCAAATTTGTGGATTATTTTAAGTTGTAGCAGGAAGAATTTTTGCTGAGTTCGTCTTCAGGTTACAGGAAGCCATTCTTACCATTCCTCGTGGTATAACTCGGCTGATGGATATGCTAATGGATCGTGAGGTACAAAATGTGTTCATGGAATCTTGCTTCTGCTACTTTTTCTCAATGTTATTTTATAAAGGCATATTTTTCAACAATATAAGCTTTTAGCAGTGATCTTATTTGGTAGGAAAATTCAAATTTTTTTATTATCTCCCAGAGTTTTTCTGCTTACAATTCCTGTCTGTTAGTTGAAATTTTGGCTCTTGTAATACTTTATGAGGAGAACAACATATCTTTAATTGTTTGTGTTAAAATAATGGTTAGATTAAAATCACCACTTGGTAATTTATCAGTTTGATTATCTTCTTGTACTCTTATTGAAAACAATTGTGGTTCTTAGGTTATTCGAAACGAGGCCTTATTGTTGCTTACTTATTTGACCCGTGAAGCTGAGGTAAGATCTTCCTTCCACTTTGTCATCTGATAGTTCTGCTGAACCTGTGCTTGAATATGTGTTTGATTTCCCTACTAATTAATACAGTTTTGTGAATTTTAGGAGATTCAAAAAATTGTGGTCTTTGAAGGTGCATTTGAGAAGATTTTCAGCATCATTAAAGAGGAAGGAGGTTCAGAAGGTGGTGTTGTTGTGCAGGTGATTTACTGTTACTCAATTTATCGTGGTAGTTTAATCAACTGGTTCTAGCTTGTTTGCTGATAAATCACTTGTCTTGCAAATGGCTTCTTATTGTTTGGGCTTCTACAATTTAAAACTTCTTTTCTTTACGATCTTTTGAATGTGATACTTTTTTCGTTTATATCAATCGATTGAGTAGTTGTCATGGAATACTAAGACAGCTTCAGCAATGGAGTTATGACAGAGTTTAAGTGCCTTTATTGCATATCACTAATTCACTAGCTAAATGAGCTGTTTATATGCTATAATTACATTGACCTTCTGCACCATTTGCAGGTTTTGTTTCTGAATATTTTATTTTGTCATTGGTTCTTTATGGTTATGATTTTACTTGTAGCTCAAATTAAGGACTCTTGTAGTTTCACCAGTTTTTTGAGTTTGAAACCCACATGCTTTATATTATCCTTTGGCTGTCCTCTTCCGTATGGGTTAAGTTGCTCATTTGATACATACTAGTTGAACATTGTAAGTGACAAAAAGCATATAAAAAGGCTTTGTTGATCCATCATCATGATTTTCTCTTTATGGTTCTACTTGCCCAGACAAACATCTAACATAGGGTGGGGTGGGGGGAATATTCTTCGTAGAAAATTTGTTACAATAAACAGAGTTATGTGCATGGGCCTTGATTCTGAGTCCCATTTTCAATACTTTTTTTCTTCTCAGAATCAGAGAACAACTTATGGTCGCTGGCTGTTTAGCTATTCCTCAATTTATTCATTTCTATTTTTCTTGACAAGCATTTGAGAATTGTGTGAATATCTTGGTTATAAAACTATTATACGTGTAATGGTGCAGGACTGTCTCCAATTGTTGAACAATCTTCTCCGAACTAATGCATCTAATCAGGTCTGCAGCCTCTGTTGTGTTATATTTTATGCATGAGATTCTCTCCTGCTCCTAATGTTTCCAAGTGTGGTTCAGATACTACTGAGAGAGACTATGGGATTTGACCCCGTAATATCAATTCTGAAGCTACGGGGAAGTACTTACAATTTCACCCAACAAAAGGTTAGATACTCAAATGTATATAAAATTCTTTGAATTTTCTGTCACAGAAGCCTTACTGGTATTTCTTCTTTTCCTTGAAACAAACGCCATGCCAGTAGACAATTAATCTACTCAGTGCATTAGAAACCATTAATTTGTTAATGATGGGAGGTACAGAGGCTGATCCCGGAAAAGATGCAAATAAGCTGACAAATAAAGCAACACTGGTTCAGGTTTCTTACTAACTTCATATCTGCTATAATTATTTCCTTTAGAATCATTAACTTGGCGGTATCTTATCCTGTAATGTGTATATTGGTTGTAGAAAAAAGTATTGGATCATCTTCTTTTGTTGGGTGTCGAAAGCCAGTGGGCACCAGTCGCTGTCCGTTGTGCGGTAAGATGACTATTCTGGACATTGTTCACTGTCTTTTTTGTCTCTCTGTCTCTCTCTCAGACACACACACACTTTTTGTGCACATATAATTTGCACAGAGAGAGAGAGAGAGAGTTAAAAGGTTAGATATTACACAAATAAGCATTTAGGAATTCTATTTCAAATTTCTGGTACTATGTATACACCATGTTTAAAAAAAAAATTCCCCGCATTTTAAATACAGTAACATTCATTTGTTATTGGTAGATTAAGGGGGAGTTTGAGGTATATTTGTTTTACTTTTTTGCCTATTCACTTTGTCAGGCATTACAATGCATCGGTGATCTGATTTCTGGACAACCCAAGAATCTTGATATCCTTGCAACCAAAGTTCTTGGAGAGGAGCCACAAATGGAACCTGCTTTGAACTCTATTCTTCGAATCCTTTTGCGGACGTCTAGTATGCAAGAGTTTATTGCAGCTGATTACGTTTTTAAGAGCTTCTGTGAGGTTGATAACACGTATCTGCTTTATTTTGTCATTTTCTTTGGTTCCTAAGCATGTTCAATGCATAGTTAATAATCTAAATCTTTTGCTCATATACATCATTGCTTCTTGACCTTTTATTTTTGCTTGTTTTTGTTTGCTCTGCCTCTTGTACCAGAAAAATTTTGATGGCCAAACAATGTTAGCATCCACATTAATTCCTCAACCGCATTCAATGACTCATGCTCCCTTTGAGGAGGATGTGAACATGTCATTTGGAAGGTTTGTCTATTCTCTGCGCATTAAGGACTGCATTTAACTGATTAATCTGTTTTGAGCTTGGTCCATATATTAAATTATGTTACATGAATTAAAAAAAAAGGCATCACATTCTTTTCTTCTTCTAAAAGCTATTTCTGATGAATAAGCTTTTTCTCCTGCAGCATGCTATTGCATGGTCTTACCTTGAGTGAAAATGATGGTGATCTTGAGGTAATGTGGTTCTTTGGTAATTTAAGTTCTAAAGACAACAGTAGTACCAGCTGAATTTGTTGGATTGTATCATCTTTACGTACATAGATTACAATCTTTCCATGTGTGCCAATGGATTTTTTTTTGAAACACAGACTTGTTGCAGAGCTGCTAGTGTTCTTTCTCATGTACTAAAAGATAATGTCCAGTGCAAAGAAAGGGTAAGCAACTGCATTTCCTTCTCATTGTTGTCTTCCCATGCTTTTAGTAATAGTCTGATCAACTGATGTATCATTTGTATGCCTGTCATGTATGTGGCTTGCATAAATACATATGCTTTTTCAGTGCTTCTTTTACCTAACAAAAGGAAAAACAATTACCATCTTCAAATTAAAAGTTATCTGGAGAATGATTGCATTTGTGTGGGAGGTTGATTCCTTTGCAGTGGGCAATGTTTTACGTAGCCTGGTCAAATACATATTTCCCTATTCTAATCTTAACATTGCTTATTTCTTAAAAGTTTAATAGAGTATCTTTTTTCCTTTTTTGGACTTAACAAACATGATAAGGAACATTCATTATAATTTATTATGGTTTTAAAAACCGGACCTGATGGTTCAACTGGAACCGGACATGGAACAGGTCCAGTAAAAACCGGGAAAATTGGCGGTTCAACCTGTAAAAACTGGAAACCGGACCTATTTCAGTTCTTTGACCATTCTGGTTTTAAAACCTTGGAATTTATACTTAATTGCTGTGAAATTACTTTTCTTTCTTTTTATGTTTTATGTATTTCATCTACTCCAGCATATTGTTGTTTGCCCTTTTAATTGCATTATAAATGGTTCTAGAACCAAGGCAACTGCCTCAGTGGTTGCAATGCGTGAAAAAATTTGTTGGAGTTGGGGGCTGCAGGTTCGATTCCTCTTGACAACAGTTTCAAAAGTTCTATTTCAATATAGGACACTACATTGACTTATTAGACAGCACGCTCATTAAATGAGCTGTGCCCCAAAACACCTTCTTTGTACTATGTTGTTAGACTTGGACAGCACGTACAAGAGAATTTTTTTTCAAATGAACAAATAGCAATATAGGTTAATTGTTGTATTGAATGTTGGGCTTTTAAGAAGCAACATATTCATAAAACGAGTGTAACTAAAATGAGAATGTTAATATGAATAAGTGAAAATAAACTAAATGATAGGATCTGAAATGAGGAAATCCACTTAAAAAGATAGGGGTAGTTCCTATTGATGAAAAGATGAGAGAGAGTCGCTTGAGATGATTTGGTTATGTTCAAAGGAGGGCGATTAATGCACCGGTAAGAAAGAGTGAGTTGATCCAAATTGAGGGAATTAGACATCAAAAAAAAAAAAAAAAGTTGAGGGAATTAAAAAAAGGTAGAGGAAGACCCAAATTAACATTAATGGAACAAATAAAAAAGGACTCATCAATTGAAGAAGTAACAGATAATATGAATTTAGATAGGAATATAATGGAGGAAAATAATACATGTGTCTTCAAGCTTTTTCCAACCTACTTCAACTGCCAGCTAGACTTTCTCATTTAAGGACTACAAAAAGCTCTCATGTGTACTTTTCAGTATGTAAAGTTAGTCCTATAAAATAAAGGAGGTATAATCAAAGATTGTCCATGATCCATAACAATAGGGGTCAATGGATCACACATCAAAGATTAAAACTTAATCAGAGTGTGCCTGCTTTGATACCATTTGTTGGGTTAAGATAGCTTGACTCCGGTTAATTAATTCAATTACCCAAGTTGATTAATTAAGCTTAATTGCATGCAAATCGTGAAGGTACCAACAAATCACCAAAAATACTAAGTGTAGCGAAAAATAAATTAAACACGGTGATTTGTTGACAAATAGGGAAAACCTCACAAGGCAAAAACCCCACTAGGTGATTTTAAGGTCACCACTCCCAAGAATCCACTAATCAACAAATTGAACTTGAGCCACCCATGCCATCACTAGGAGCTAGTGAGCCACTAATGCACCGAATGGTAAAATACATGGCTCTTGCCTCTTCCATGAAAAATAAAGATGGAAAATCAAGCACACCAGGAAGTCTGTATGTTCAACCAATTATCTTGAAATTGCTGGTCACATGGCTAGCTGATTGCCCTAATGCAGTGCATTGCTTCCTAGATTCACGTCCCCACCTTACATATCTGCTTGAGTTGGTGTCAAATTCCTCTGCAACAGTGTGCACAAGGGGTTTGGCAGCAGTTCTCTTGGGAGAATGTGTAATTTACAACAAATCCAATGATAATGGAAAGGATGCTTTTACAGTGGTTGATACCATAAGCCAGAAACTCGGGCTTACATCATACTTCTTGAAGTTCGATGAGATGCAGAAAAGCTTCCTTTTTACCTCTGTAAAGTCAGCCCAGCCTCGTAAAGCATTGACAAGATCTACTGCTGCTAGCATGGCAGATATTGAAGATGTTGACGAGAATGATTCATCTGATCAGAAAGATGAGGATCATCCGATTCTCTCGGCAATCTTTGATGTTCAATTTGTGAACCTTGTCAAGAAATTGGAGGGAGATATCAGAGAAAGCATTGTTGAGGTCTACAGTCACCCAAAGAGCATGGTGTCAGTGGTGCCAGCAGAATTGGAACAGAGAAGTGGGGAAAGTGATGGGGAGTATATCAAGCGGCTGAAAACATTTGTGGAGAAGCAGTGCTCTGAGATACAGGTATTGTTCTTTTTACAATTCATGCTTTTCTAATCATTCTTCCGAAAAGTGTAGCATAATGAATGGGAAAAGCGTCACATAATGAATGGGAGGGTACCATCAGGATAGTAATATGGATCAGCTGTAGGTGACCCTCTCAGTTTGTCAGATGGCTGTCTGGTTACAAATGGTGTTATAGTTGTCAAATCTTTCTTATGCTGTACTAGTGTCAGCATTTTCAACATCCTTATGTCATTCTATAATGATTCCAACATCCTTATATGTCATTCTGAGGCATGTCCTTACTCCTTGGAGAGTTTTCTATAACGATAATATTATAGCATTGGTCATATTAAAATTTGTGGTCAGACGTGTTGCCCATTAACTCATTGTTGATGGGCATAAGCATTGGTGATTAACAGGCCATCTTGTTGGAAGATTTCTGTAGAACTGCACTTCAGTGAGGACTAAATTTGACTTTGCTCTTTTCTTTTCCCCTGCCCTTTCCTCCCCTTGTCTTTTAGGACCTTCTTAGCCGAAATTCACTTTTGGCTGAGGACCTTGCAAAAACTGGTGGAGGCAGTAATTCCCAGCCTGAGCAGAGAGTGAATGGGGGCCTGGATAGAGTCCAGGTAGAGAAACTCCGAAGAGATCTTCAAGAAGCATCTCAACGGTTGGAGATTCTCAAGACAGATAAGGCCAAGATCGAGTCTGAGGCATCCATGTTCAGAAATTTAGCTGGGAAGATGGAATCTGATCTGAAGAGCCTATCTGATGCTTACAACAGTCTTGAACAGGCCAACTTATATCTAGAAAAGGAGTTGAGAGCTTTGAAGAGTGGAGGGCCCCCAACAATTCCAGATGTTGAGGCAATAAAGGCCGCAGCAAGGGAAGAAGCCCAGAAGGACAGTGAGGCAGAACTGAATGATTTGCTTGTGTGCCTTGGCCAAGAACAGAGCAGGGTGGAAAAATTAAGCGCGAGGTTGCTTGAGTTAGGGGAGGATGTTGACACACTGCTTGAAGGTATTGGAGATGATGTTGGGCTGCCTGAAGAAGGTGAAGAGGAGGAAGACTGAATATATGGGTCCTTTTTGTCTTCTGCACTTAGGTTTGCTTTGTTTTACCTTCTGTTTAATTGTAATTCCTCCTTGTGCCGAAGGCAAATCTTAAATTATGCACTAAAACCAGTATCTTTATGTGTAAATTAACATAGACTAATGTTAATTATGTGATCTTTGTGCCAAGTTTGGTTTTAAAGTATCAGCCAATTATTATTCACTAGCCAATCATATGCATGTATTACTTCGCAATCGGTCGGTCTTTGGTTCAGATCCTTCTTGGTTGGGCAGTTCTGTCAGGTTCCGGGTTATGGATGGACAGCATATGGTTAGATTGAGCGTTCAATTGGATCCAACCATAAAAATTGAGTCTTGGTTGGATCAAGCAATTCATATTTCATACACTCCTCATATGGCCTAAAACAAACATTACTACAGTTCGTTTATCAATTCCCCTAGTTCTGATCTAATCAGCACCACCTATGAGCTCAGCAATCCTCAAATTTTGGATAAGTGGAACTGCTTATTAAGTCAAATTAATGTCTAACGCATGGCTTATGATTTAAGCTCAACAATCCTTAAATGAACAAATTACAACACAAACAAAAGAAGCCAGAAATTTTGGGGCAAAGCAGGAATGAACAGAATAAAGTAACATATATCTTGCAGTCTTCTGTGATTATTATTTTACTCTTAATAAATCTTAAATCGTGTAAGCCTGACAGCAAATTCATAATGGATAAGGATTAATTATGAAGGGGATTCGCATTACACCTAACTTACGTGGCTAGAGAGATAATACTTTTGGCTCACCTCTTAATATTTTACCACATAATCTTGAGAAGGCCTCACATTTTTTTTTCATGTCTTTTTCTTTCACTCCAATATAATAACACATACTTTTCAATTAAGTTTGAATGGTATAAAGATTCCATTGTGATATCATATTTTCTTTAAATAGTAATATGAATAGTTTTATATACAAATACAATAATATAAATATTTATTAATAACTACCACTTTTATCAAATTCCAAATTTTAGAAGGAAAAAAAAAAAAAAAAAAAAACAAAAGAAAGAAAATATCATATTTTGAGAAAAATTTCTATTTATTGCACAAACTATTGGCTGATAATAATAATAATATGCATAAAATCGAAAACTTTAAACAATTTTACACACTATTCTCAATATTTAAATATTTATTACGCTTCTTATTTAATAATATAATCATAATAAATATCTATCAAGCCTCTACAAAACAAACTTTTGTTAATTATCATGTGGTCTACCATTGACATCAAATTTTTTAAAGTACCATTATCTATGCCACCTTATTAAGTCATTAAAAGTGAAATACCATATGTCTAGATTTGGCAGAGCATTAGACTTTACACAGGGTGTATTCATTAGATAAACTCAAACTGAAGAAAGGAAAACCTCAGCAACAGCAACACTTGAGGCTGACGTGGCACCTCGTATCGTATGCATATATAGAACAGAATTTTAGGAAGAAGAAGAAATCAGATTTCTCAGTTTCTGCAAATAGGAAGAAAGAACAATGGAATCATCAAAAAATGAGAATAACAAAAAAGTGATAGAGCACAAGGCTTATGCTAGAGTTGGACTGCTTGGAAATCCAAGCGACGTGTATTATGGCAACACCATCTCTTTCACTTTCGATAACTTCTGGGCTGACGTTCAATTGCAGCCGTCTGATCACCTCACCTCATCATCACTCCCCATCCCACCCACGATCTCGTCCAGTTCCAGTCTCTCCCTCACCTGGTCTCTCTCTCTTATAATTGATCTGCAATGTAGTGCTTTGAATTTGAAGATCTGGGTGAATATATATATTTGTTATTGGGTTTGGTATTGCATGCAATGTATAACAAGCTCAACTTTTGTTTTTGTTGTTTATTTTGGTGTTATCTACATTTCTCTAAATGGGTTTTTTTTTTTTTTTTTGGTATTAGAATGTGATTTAGATTTGATCTGTAGCTTGCATTTGCTGTGAAAGGTTGGATGCGATGAAATTTGAAGGTTATATCTTGATGTGTGGGATTTAAAGGTTCAGTTTTTGATATGGTAACTGGTGGGATTTCATGTATAAGATTTGGAGAATTATTTTTTACTGCTCTGGGAGTGAATCCTATCAGGAATATGTTATCAATGGGACCCACTAGTATGTCAGATCCAGTTGCTGAATAATTACTTTAAATCTATACATATTAAGAATCTCCTCTAACCCTTTATATGGCGATTCTACTTGTATTGTAATCACATGACTCATTGACTGATTCAAACAAGTCATGTGACTTTTAAATAGGTCTTAAAAGTACTTGTGAATAATCATTTTAGTCGCCATGTAGTGGGTTGGAAGAATTTCCTCAAAATCAAATTTGGATGAATATGTTGTCCTTTATGCTTAGGAGAAATGCCCTTGGAATTATTGTTAAATCATGTTTGCCAATTGAGTGTGATGGATAGAGCAAAATATGTGGATTTGTTGCACAGTTGTGGGCGGCAAGGACCGGATACGTATGACGGTATGATGTCACATCAGTTCAATTGAAGCCTTTGTGAACCGGGCATTGGATATGGCTCTGAATAGAGCAAAAAATGCAGATTTCTAGAGTTGATGCAGTTGTATATTTGGTGCCTTAAACTGCTGCATTTGCTGAATCGATTGTTTAGGAGTGTGGGTATTTTTTTCACAAACTGTGTGCAATTCTGTAGTTTGCATGTGGTAGGATAAAGGACATTTGTTCAGGAGAGTATGTGTTGTCACTTAAGTATTTATATGTTTCTTTTAACAGATTGAAAGGTAAACTTTTGCATACCAAAGTTATAGCTTTTTTGTTCTGATATGTATTTGGAGTTATGTGTGAAAATTCTTTTGTCCGGTAATTGTAGGTGATGGTGTTCCTCTAGTGTTAGTTTTTCAGTTACCTAGTATACTGTTAGTCGTACTCAGTTCACAAAACTTCCACTTCAGGGTCTGGGAGAGGTCATGGTGGGCGGCCGTACGGCATTTGTTTTGGAGTGGCTGATTCCCGGTATCCAGTAATACCTTCTAAATCCCAATTTGTGTTTGGCTTGACATTGTCCAATTCACAATTTGTGTTTGGCTTGAGTTTTTTTTTTGGGGGAAGCAGCTTATCTTACATTATTATATATTTTAGTTCGTCTCTCTTTCTTGATGGGTGTGTTTTTTAATGTTAAGGTTTTTTTCCCTTCATATAGAATGTTGTGGTGATCAAGTCTTATCTTAGTCCATGTACATGATGCTACAGGTTCTGGATTCATCATAATAAAAAATGTCCTTTTACCTTTGTTTACGGGTGAGTCAGTTAGATAATGAAGGTTATTATGGAGGTGTACGATTGCTTATGGCAATTTGTAGAGTTTTCCATAATTATTGCAAGGATAACAAGATTGATCTTCATGAAGGCAATTTCACTCTATCATATGACACTAATATCCCTCGTCAGGTAAAGCTTTAGTCCAGTTCTACCGGAAATTTCTTAGCTCTTTTTGTGATAATCATTATTTCAGTTGTGATACACATCTCTATGATTTATTTTTTCCAGTATTCCTATGTTTGTTTGCGAAGTTTACTGTTTGCTACATGTCTATTTTATTGGCTTTGAGGTTTGCACCATCTATTTATCCAACCCTCTATCTTGGTAAAATGACAAGGAATAACATGTATTACGTAGTGGAAAAGATTGTTTCTGTTGAGTGAGTTACATTCTTGTTGCTGATTTGATTTTCCTCTATGAAGCAGTTATGTCCTGGTAATGCTCATTTGTTTGTTGCCAATGAGCTCTTATTCAATTGGC
The DNA here is from genome assembly GCA_030021035.2 of Notholithocarpus densiflorus. Lineage (NCBI taxonomy): Eukaryota > Viridiplantae > Streptophyta > Magnoliopsida > Fagales > Fagaceae > Notholithocarpus > Notholithocarpus densiflorus. The sequence continues at coordinate 12,773 of JARYZH020002864.1, forward strand.
ACCTCCTCCCTTTCCAAGTAATAGGTGTAGGGTGAGATTGTGGATTCAAGACCTATTGGTTGTATGTGTAACTTACCAATTTAAATATATATTTATTTATTTGTTATTGTTTATTTTGAGAGGAATTGACTTGCAAGATGAATAAATGACAAGGCATGAGTCCCATTTCTTGTCTTTTCTTTTTAATTTATTTTTTCTATTATGCACTTGCTCATGAATGCCATTATAACCATGGTTATCTTGCGTCTTCCAATATATTGTAATTGATGTTTAATTTAACACATTAAGATTTAAATATTTCTCACTTTGTGAAATTTTTATCTGCATTACCTTGTTTGGAGGTTACCTTTTCCTTAATGTTTGTGGACAATGCTGAAAGTGAATATAACAATGTGAAAGAGACCATCTATACCTCAAGAACTGTATTTGATGTTATATATTTTTGCTTGTAGACAAAACTGAATTGCAAGCATGTTTCACTTTTTGATTTTGTAGCAAAGTTTTT